>JAYESA010000007.1:185635810-185946330 GCA_036927795.1 Iris macrosiphon | reverse complement strand
CTTTCATACTGTAACTTGTGTTATTATAAATCGTGGCACTTAATGAGAAGTTTCACAATATCTTATATATAATATGAAAAAATTCTTGGCTCAACCGTGGAACTTTCATGTTCCAAAAGTGTCATTCTCCAACCTTATAATTATATATATCAATATATGTTTAAATTAACTAGGGGTAAAACTTGTAAATTACACCCCCCCCCCCCCCCCCCCCCCCCCCCCAACTAACATAATTACTAACCACCAATAGTTATACACTTCCAACTACAATAAATGTTCACCATCTCAAATTTAAATTTACTTCAAAATATTTTATGCTATTTCAAAATGGGTTGTCATGCAAATATACATTTAAAAAGTAAGGGAAAAAATCACAAACAACAGATACGTGCAACGCACATTCGCGACTTCTAGTAGATGATAAGCTAGCATTTGGCGTGGGTATTAATTTCATCAAAATTTTCTTCCTATACAACGTAGCACATGTATCCTGTGGACTAATTATCTTTATGATAGTCCTGGACCCTGGTCTTGATTTTGTACTCATTACCAATTAATTATTTTAAATATGGGCTTTGCTGCAGTTCAATTGAATATATTTTATTTCAAGTAATAATCTAACTGAACTATCTAAGTGCAAGAACTTATCAGAAAATAGCGTTCCTCTTCTTATTCACGGATACATAATATAATTCATGTCATATACTATATTACATATTATATAATTATTTATCTGGTGATTAATATGTTATAGTTTTTGAAAGTATTAGGAACCATTTGTTCATATCCTCATACCTTATCTAATTAATACAGGAAACATTCACTTCTTTTGTTATATATTATCAGATTATCTCTTCTTGGCTCTCTATAGTCCCTTAGCACAAAGTTTCTACTGATATTACCCTGTCCAGTTTTAAAACTACATTAAAGTCCATCCAATTTTAACTCAATTAGTATTTGAACTATATTATATGTTTATTTTCTAAATTGTTAATGAGTTAAAACCTTTGTGACTGTTCGAACATTCTATGTTAATTAGAATACAAGTATTATGAAGGTTAGCAGTATCGGTTTCAGACCCGTCCTATGAATATCGGTATCGGCAGGTTCGGATCGGATCGGAGTATCAGATTTTTTTGGTATCGGAGAGCAAATAATTATTAATAAATTATTGACATTTTAGAAAATATTTTATACAGTTAGGCATAGTTTTAAGTATATCTTGTGTTGTTTCTTAGTAATTTTGGAATTGAATGAAATAGTAGTCACTCTTGCCGATTGGTTTACCTACGATAGATAAGTTTTCTTCTTTTACGTGCTTTTAAAACCTTAGTATACTTTTACACCCTTGTTGATTGGTCTTTTTCGTTCAGTTTATTTGCTGAATTGACGAAAAAGGACTCCCAATGTCGGTATCAGTTGGTATTGAATCAGGACATGCCAAATTGTACCGGTATTGGCCGTATCTGAACGGTATAGGTCGATACTGCAAACTATATTATCATTACCTTATTCAATCAGTCAGAAATAGTTCAAATCCTTGTATACAATTTTATTAGCTAATTTCAATTTAATTCTGGATCATGCTACATTACTTGTTTCTGTCAATTCTCCCATCAAAAGCTACTATTATCCTATTAATATAATTATCCTTTTTTTTTCTTCCTTTTATTTGATTATAAGACAGTATGATATTAAAGTAAATAGTTAATCATTTCTTTGGACTCAATTTTGTCCATTCTCCCTGCTCTTCTTTTCCATTTATTACTCCACTCCTCTCCAGCAAAACATGAAATATGTGTGTGTGTGCAATCTTGTACTATACCCCTATTGTGGCTTACTTTTCAGTTTGTCACGGTACTAGGAATGTAGGTAGAATTATAGAGATATTGAAGTCATTTTTACTAGGGTTAGTTTGCAAGCTAGGGAGAGACTGGTGATCATCTCAGTGTGGTCGCACTACTAGGAATGTAGGTAGAATCAAAGAGAGAGCAATGGCATTTTTCACCATGGTTAATTTGCAAGCCAAGGAGAGACTGGGAGAGTGAGGGGAGAATCCATTGACACATATTTACTAGGGTTAGTTTGCAAGCTAGGGAGAGAGTGGTGATCTTCTCAGTGTCACCCTACTAGGAATGTAGGTAGAATCAAAGAGAGAGCAATGTAGATATTGAAGGCATTTTCACTAGGGTTAGTTTGCAAGCTAGGGAGAGACTGGTGATCTTCTCAGTGTGGCACGCTACTAGGAATGTTAGTAGAATCAAAGAGAGAGCAATGGCATTTTTTACTATGGTTAATTTGCAAGCCGAGGAGAGACTGGGAGAGTGAGGGGACAATCCATTGACACATTTTTACTAGGGTTAGTTTGCAAGCTAGGGTGAGACTGGTGATCTTCTCAGTGTGTCACGCTACTAGGAATGTAGGTAGAATCAAATAGAGAGCAATGACATTTTTTTACCATGATTAATTTGCAAGCCGAGGAGAGACTGGTAGAGCGAGGGGACAACCCACTGACACATTTCTTGCATATCAATAAGTTGAAATTAGCAAAGGGAGGCCTGAGTTTGTGTATTGGCGGTTTAAGATATACTTAAATCATCATCTGTATTGCTATTGGTGCAACTATTCCGGTACACCTGAACTTCCCCACTATATGGTAGATGCTGGCAATTGCAAACTATCATCGTCATTACTTGAAAATAGTTAAAGAGGAAGAAGAGAAAATTTGCTTCAAAGTGTTTAATGGGCCGGGCCGGCATAAGGCCCGGGTTGACTGGGTTTGACCCGGTTCGGGTCGGTCCGGGCCCAACCCAATGGAGAGAGCGGGCCGGGCGGGCCCGACCCGGTAGGTTTGGAAGCTGATGCCCGGACCCGTGACCCGGACTGCAGTGAACCTAGCCGAACCGGTCGGCCCGGCCCGGTTTATTTTTAATTTTTTTTTATGTTTTTTTATATATATTTTATATATAAGTTATATGATATAAATAATAAGTTAATAAATTGAAGTAAAAATTTATTTGTTTTTTGTTACTAAGTTATTTTTGTATAATTTGAAAATTTTAAGTTATTTGTTAGTAAGTTTGATTTGTATAATTTATGTAAAAATTTATATAAATATTAAGTAAGAAAATTTATTTGATTTCTTTATATCGATATTTATATAACTTTAAGTATAAATTAAAATCTAAATACTTATTAGTTGAAATTTGTTTTCGAATTTTTTTTTGAATAACTTATAAAAAAAGTATAAATCTTTTTTTTTGAATTTTCTTTATATAGATAAATATTTTTTGATATTTTCTTTATATATATATATATATATATATATATATATATATATATATAACTTCATATATAAAGATTTTTGTATATGAGTTATTTGTTAGTATAATTAATAAATAGATGATAGAATTTGATTTAATTAATGAGATAATTTTCATAACAAAAATCATTAAATGTAAACAACCCTTATCCTAATATAAATAAACAAACACTTAATTGAGGCATAATTTTATTAATGACTCATACTAATATTACTATTACATATGAATATCAGAAGTAAGATTATTTTTTAATATATATTATTTTTGTTACATAAGCATGCAACCTATATGTGTTTCAGCTTTTCAACCTTTCTTCAAAAATTATTTGTAATATTGCGAATAAAGTTTGTAGAGAAACTGAAAGTTGAAACTCAAACATAGGTTGCATGACTAATCTAACAATAAAAAAATATATTAAAAATGATACATTTTTAGAAGAGAAAAAAAATAAGATAACTAGATATTCATACACATTTTCAGATGCCTACGTAGCTTTCTTGTACCATAGTTATGGTCCCATTTGGGTCGTTTTCTACAATGCAAGCATTCAACAAGAACTTTATTCGAGCCTCTTCTTTCTGTATTATGCTCATTGTAAACTCCGTTAAAATGACATCAAATTTCTGATTCAAACTCTTGTTGTGGTGCGGATTGAGGTTGCTGTGTGGGTTGAGCTTGCTGATCTTGCGGTTGCTGTGGTGGTTGATCATTTTCCATGATATTATCTCTTCACATCATATTGCTTCTAAATTTTGTAAGAAGGAAGAAATTGTGTTGTGTTTATTTTTCATGAATTATGACATTTTTATAGGAATTTTTGGGAGCCAAATGACCTAAAATACCCTTAAAAAGAGTTATAATAGATATTTTGGTCATTGTTAGCAAAATGGCCAAAATATTCCTAAAACAGTCATAAATCTGCCACTAAAACGAAAGTATTTTGGTAAAAATATCTCCGAACGGTTCTCCCAAAGAAAAAAAAACTATTTTTCGGCCGAACCGGGCCGGCCGGGTCAGTCGAATTGGACCCGGACCGAACGACGTTGGCAGTGGGCCGGGCCGGGCCGGACTTGCGGGTCGGATTCTCCGACCCAGCCCGGACCCAGGGGGAGGGTGTGGGCCGGTTCGGGCCGGTCCGTTGACCGGGTCCGGGTCGGCCCAGACCGGCGTTGACCGGGTCGGGCCGGGACCGGGTTTCGGGCCGCCCGGCCCATCTTGCACCTTGAAATTTGCTTATTCTGTTTTCCCCTTAAATCTAGAAAACACAGTTACCCAAATGTTTACTCAGTAACGTGGACACAATTTGGCTCCAAGTTCATCTAGTAGTTAAAGAAAGAGGAATAAGAGGGATTTGCTTATTCTGTTTCTCCTATTTTCATCAGTTTCTGTGAAATGCATCCATAGAGGCTGTGGTTGGCTCCATAGAGTGGTTAGAAAAAGAGAAGTAAGTTAAGAAGTTGCCATCCGTTGTTTGGCTATGGAACTTAAAGAGAGATTATTGAAAGAAAGTTAACAAGCTAGAGAAACGTAATTTTGTCAGTTGTCACTGTGTTCGAATGGGCAAAGATTCTAATGATATGACAGAAATTATAGATGAACTTTCACCTTTGTTTCCCCAGTAACCAAATAAGAAAAGTTCTTATCTATCTACGTCAGTTATTTTCTTATTTGCTTGATATATTTTCTTATTTGCTTGGTACGGGTATCCTCTGGCTGTCTATGAAGTAACAATTGTTTATTTTGGGGCAGGTGGCTTCTATGTTCTTCAAGGAAGTTGTTGGGCGACTAGTTGGTTCATTCAATGACCGTTGTCAAAGAATCTATGGCCCCGGCGTCCAGGTTCTTGAAAATGCTTATGGTCACGGCAGATAGACAGAGCACTCACCTTAACACCCGGATCATATTGGGAGTTAAGGAGGTTGGTCTTGAAGGTGGAATGACATGATAACTCAAATTATTTTCTCATGTATATTGGAATCCGATGTTTGCTGAATACCCATAGATCATATTATCCTTTTTTTCTACCTAGGGAAAATTGTAAGAAGCTGAGCAAGGGCTATTGTGCAATATCCTGCAACTGGTATTTCCAGTTGTCATTTTATTTATGATAGCAGATTACTGCCCCACAAGAACTTTCGTGCAGTATGCTGCTAGTTTTTCCATTTACCTCTAAATTTGCCATGATAACTTTAGTACACAAACCATCTTGTGGCCCCAAGTAATTGATATCTTGGGAGTGTCCTTATATTTGTTATTGCACAGCTTTATGAACAAGAATATTTTTTTCTATCTGCAAGTTTCATTCCCTTAACTTACTAATGGATAATATGGTGAAGGTGAGGATACTAGTTCAAAAAAAATTCCCCATTTGGTAGTTTTTCGATCGAATGTGAGAAAATCTGACTATCAAAAGAAAATGAGACTAGCACTGTAACACTGACGTGATCTGTTGCGTCTGCTGCGAGGTCTGCAGGGCGCCAGCGACCGCTAGCTTGCTGTTGATCAAGCGGGATTGAACTATTGACAGCTCGGTTTGCAGCGACGCCTCCTTGGAAGAAAAATGCAATGCCCAGCAATAAACTGTTGCCTAGAGTACCAGCCAAGAAAGGAGAGATGTATCAGTATCAAGAACCTGCTGCTGAATAGCCAGAATGGTCGGGACGCTGCCATAGGCCGGGTCCGACAGTCTCGCCTATGCCCCGTAGCATATGGTCAGGACTGCATCATGGGGCACATGCTGCACACGTTGCTGGCCCCGAAGACCTTGTGCACCGTAGCCCTTGTGCACCGTCGCCGCAAACCTGGTGGAATCCTGCTCCGTGCCAAATTACGTGACGAACACGCACCTGGGGACGCACTTCCTCACGGTGGGGGGGAGGTCGATGCCGTGTGATGGGGCCTCTCCCCATCAAGCTTGGCAAGGTTGTGGCTCGATGAGAATTCGACATGAATTCAAGCAAATTTGATCAAGAACAATAGAATAGAGACTCAGAAAGTAAAGAAGAAACTAGGGTTTTATTAATTGAAAATTTGGGAGGGAAGAAGAGAATTACAAAAATTATTATTTTGTCACACCGGAATTTTTTTTAAAAAAAAATGTCAGTTGGAACCTAATTGTTATATCATAATAAATTCGAATACTTCTCCCAGATCAACATCAATAGCTGACCAAGCCAATGCTGCTTAGCTGATGTTTTCAGATGAACAGTCACACTGGGACTGAGACACGATCCGAACTAGACAAAAAATGCAATTACCAAATTATACAGTTCTCTCCTCTCTTCTCTATTTATACAATCCAGTACACCTTTGTATCAGTTGTTCTGATACGCAAGTGGTATCAAGGTTGCTGACTATCAATGCCAACTAGGTTATAACTTGCCACCCAAGTTCTTGGCTTGTAGCTCTTTGATGACTAATATGCTTACTAAGCACTGTGGCTTATATATTGAATTCAATGATGCACTGAAATAACTGATAAGTGCTCTGATACTGAGCTCTTAAGTTATAGAGCTCTAACAATGCAAAACTAAGAGAGAGAACTGGGTTTGCATCAATAGCTCCCTCTTATTTTGACCTTGTCTCAAGGTCAAAGTGAGGGTAATTTTTTTGTGAAATTCCCATAAGGATTCCATTGTGCACCCTCCATTGGACTATCTTTCCATTAGACTAACCTTTCTCGAATCCAATCTAGCTCTGCACTAATTCTTCCCTTTGAGTAGGAGGTCATTGTAGGATCGAAATATAATAGAATAGACTCGGGGGGGGGGGGGGGGGGGGGGAAGAATAGAGTAAGTGCGTGTGCAGCAAAAATAATAAACTCCAATTAAAAAATTCCAAGTCTAAGATAACTTATAAACTGCTGTAACAGATAATAAACATAGTATAGACATAGTATAAGTAAAATATAGAAGATCAAACGCAAACACCGAGATTTTATCCTGGTTTTTCTCTGAGAGGACTAGTCCAGGCCCAAGAACTCTTGCTCGGAGTTGTATCCACTATACATGCTCGAGAACTCTTGCTCGGAATTGTATCCACTATAATCACCAATAGTGAATCACAAGCTTTGATCCGAAGGCTTGCAGACTTCTTACAACATCGAGGTTTGATCCGAAGCCTCGAAAAGACTTCACACGTGTGTTTGATCCGAAGGGAATGCCGACTTCAAATAATAGAGAGAACTTGACAAACCAAGCTTTTACAACTCGATCAGACTTCTAAATCGGAACCGCGTTGCCACTAGAAGGCTGATAGTTGATCTTGGAAATAAGAAAGGTTTATAGCTCAGGATAGATAGAGATATGAAATTGAGTGAATGAGTGAATAAGAATGTGGAATTCAATATCTATTTATAGGATTTTTCTGAAACCGAGTTCGGACAGAGTTCGGGCAGAACTCGGTCCGAGTTCGGTCACCTAATATTCATAAATTCGAACGTTAGAGCCGGGTCATCCGGAAGAGGAGGCCGGCTCGATTTTCTGGTTTGACCCTGACCGAGTTTGGTCCGAGTTCGGTCCGAACTCTGTTGGTCTATTTCTAGAAAGTTTGGGTCCAGGTTTGGTTTGGTTCAGGTTGTTTTGAGTGGACTAGGTTCTGGTTTAATATGGTTTTGAGTTTCCTAGTGCCAACACGAAACCGATGTACATTTTGTCCTAGACTCAAGGAATATAAAATACAGACTTAAAGATAAAAGACCAAGATCACTTGATGATGCCAATCTTCTGAAGCATTTGCTGACTTGAAGACGTCTTTTTCCTTGACGACAGTTGTCCAAAGATAGCCAGATCTGAAAATCTGAATACCTTTCAGGGCTTCGTTCCCGAAATCCCACGAGGGGCGCTGCTCCCTCGACCCCCGTCCGCTGACCGGGCAGCGTAACCCCCGTGTGTGAGGCTCCGGATAAGTCGTAGGCGGTTGGACGAAATCTTCTGGTATAACGCCGTCTCTGGCTCATCATCTTTTTTTCATTGCATATGTCCATTGTTTTTTGCAAATACATGTTAGACGAACAAAGCAATATACAGAAGCAAATATGATAACATATAAGATCATATATGGACAATGTTGAGTTTAAGTATAAGTTACAAGTTACTATAGTAATTGCACGATTATCATAATGTTAAACTTAATCGATTAGCCATATTCAAAAACTCAACTTAAACATTGGGCCAACAATCTCCCCCTTTTTGATTATGGCAAATCAATTAAGTTTAAGACAGATATAATCGATGTGTATATCAAAACAATAAGCATAAATCACTATAAGTATACTACTTAAACATATACTTACATACTTAAACTTACTTCTCCCCCTTTGACATGATAAAAAAGAAGCTCCCCCGTAATAGGATATATTGATACATCTGATATTACCTAAGCTTCTACATATGCATAAGCTCCCCCGTAGGTGAATATGCACACATTTGACATGTTCCTCTTCCTTTGTCAATCATTTTAGTTTACGACTCCCTCGCAAACGAAGAATATATCATGAAGACAAGGTGAGTAACATAAAGCATATCATATGATCATGTGTTAAATGAAGAGTAAGTAGCTAACGTGTCAACATAAAAATAATGACTTGCATATCATAACAATGACTTATATACTTACCAATTGAAGGTAACTAGATATAGACATACTCAATACATAGCATAAAATTATTATTAAATATTGGGTAACAATAATACAAAAGAAGCCAAATAAACAACTTCTCTCAGATATCCCAATCTCAACATTAAATCATATATCACAGTCTAGTATCGAATCATGAATTGTAGTAGAAAAGACAATATGCATATCATTGCAACTAGCCAAAGTCTAAATTTAAACTAAGTAACATAGTTCTGAGACAATTAAAAATACCCAAAGTGACTAATAGTGCTTATTATAGTGTCACAGTCTATACTAAAAGTTGTTAACTTTAAGTCAAAAAGTAGGGCTCAGATTTGCTGTTGTATTTTGAAAATAATTGTAAATAGACCTTAACAAATCTTTATTCAATAAAGTATTGATCATCTTGGGTTAGCTGTAGGGGCCAGATCCCAGCTAGCAGTGGTCCGAAGACACTTAAGTACCGTGTCGCTTAGGCTATTTACGTCTTTTTGACAGAAGGGCCCTTTCGGCTTATAATCAAAAATAATCTTAACTTTAAAGAACTTTGATTAAAAGGACTTTAAGCAAATTATATCTTTATACAACATCAAAATCCAGAATCCTAATTCTTGACGAATAAAGTTTACTAAAGGATATAAAGCATGTATAGACAAATATGTCATACTAATAGAAGGAAAATGAAACCATAGTGTGAACTTAAGCTAATTAACTAGTCATGCTGAATAGAAGTAATCAAAAGAAAATTAACTAAGCATGCTAGTATTACATCTCACACTTGAAAAAATATATAACAACTTAAGATATCAATAAGAGATAGTAATAAGACATTGATAAAAATATGCTAGATTCTACAAATTTATCCATTCTAGGAAGAATCAATTAGCATGTTAACAAGATGGCTCAAGTAGCCATATTTATGTTAGTGTAATTGCTTTGGAAGATGACTTTTGTAGCTTTGCAATCACCAACGTTCTCCTTGGTGCTAAATTCTGACACAAAGTATTCTACCTGCATTAGTAGGCAGAGACTTTGGTATCCAATTAGTTTTGGATCCATAATGGTTAGCTTTAGGCACCCAAATAAATTTGTTCATATCAACCAAATTTCTAGTCCTACACTGATATGAAATGTATCCTTTCTGTCCACAATAGTGACATGTAGAATGGACATTAGTGTTAGGTGTAGCATGGTGAGTATGACTATATAATTTGGTGCGTTGTGTCTTGGGTGGATACTTGTAATAAACTGCGTGGTTGTGTGAAGCTTTGGCTTTGCTAGCTTCTTTTACAAATGATCTGTTGTATGTGACTTTGTGATGAGTCACGTAACTTGCATTAGATTGAGTCATAGGTTGCATTACCTGTTTTTCCAATCTAACCTCTAATTTTTTAGAGTTAGCATATAAATCATCATATTTAACAGTAAGAGCATCAATTCTTTGTGAAATAATAAAATACTTCTTCTTTTCCAATTTCAAATCCTCCTTAAGATTAGCATTTTCTTGAATGCTTTTCTCAATGCATTCAAGTGCCTCATGCAATCTAAGCTCAAGTGTGAAAATCTCAGCAGAGTTATCAGAAAAGGAAGTATCTCTAACTTCATCCAATAAACAAGTAAGCTTTTCATTATCAAGCTGATAAGACTTAATATCTTTTCTAGCTTACTTATACTTATTCCTAAGCTTCTTGTAATCATCAAGTAAATCACTGAAAGCATCAGATAATTCATCATAAGAAAACTCTTCAAATAAAGGATTATCTGTTACCTCGCTTACCATTAAGCATAAACCTATAGTATGTCGAGGGCTTTCTTTTTTCGAATTGCTAGCTTCACTTTCGCACCAAATGCTTGTATTTCTTTCTAATCTTTCTGCTATCTCATTTGTTGATGTTATTAGGTACATGTTTGCAGTGTAATGAGGATTTTCTTCTTCCTTTGAGTTACTAGCTTCACTCTCGTGCCATATGTTTGTGTTTGCACAGTTGCGAGAACTTTCTTCTTCTTCAGAATTACTAGCTTTATTTTCATACCTGTTCTTATAAGTAATTTCAAGGCCATTCCATATCTCATGTGATGTCAAGCAAGTAGAGATTAGATCAAATACAATTTCATTTAAAGCACAAAATAAAATATTTATTGCCTTAGCATCAAGGCTAGCTGCTGCTTTTTCTTCCTTCATGTAGTCATAATAAGGTTTGTTAACTACAATAGAAGTAAGAGGAGAAATGATAGTAGGTTTTGTGTAACCATCAATTACTATGGTCCAAAGTTCAAAGTCAAGTGATTTCAAATAAAAGCACATGCGTGTATTCCAGTAAGTGTAATTCGTACCATCAAATATGGGTGGCATATTTGTGGACTAGCCTTCACCATTGTTGGCATATATGGGTCTTGTATTTGTCATGAATATTCTAGAGTGTATAAACTAAGCACAGTTAATGAAAATCTACTCTGATACCAATTATAGGGGCAATTGGGATCAGAAACCAATTCAGAGAGTACCTCCTCTGATACCAATTATAGGAGCAATTGGTATGAGCAAATAACACCTGTATATTGAGCAACCTGCTCTAATATCAATTGTAAGAGCATTTGGGATCAGAAACTAATTCAGAGAGTACCTTCTCTAATACCAATTGTAGGATCAAAATATAATAGAATATACTCTAGATGGGGGAGAATAGAGTAAGTGCGTGTGCAACAGAAATAATAAACCCCAATTAAAAATTCTAAGTCTAAGATACTTATAAACTGCTCTAACAGATAATAAACAAAGTGTAGGCAGAGTATAAGTAAAGTTTATAAGAGCAAACACAAATACCGAGATTTTATCCAGGTTTCCCTCTGAGAGGACTAGTCCAGGCCCGAGAACTCTTGCTCGGAGTTGTATCCACTATAATCACCAATAGTGAATCACAAGCTTTGATCCGAAGGCTTGCAGACTTCTTACAACATCTAGCTTTGATCCAAAGGCTCGAAAAGCCTTCACACGTGCGTTTGATCTGAAGGGCACGCCGACTTCAAACACTAGAGAGAATTTGACAAACCAAGCTTTTATAATTCGATCAGACTTATAAATTAGAACCGCGTTGTCACTAGAAGGCTGAGAGTTGATATTGGAAATATGAAAGGTTTATAGCTCAGGATAGATAGAGATATGAAATTGAGTGAATGAGTGAGTAAGAATGTGGAATTCAATCTCTATTTATAGGGTTTTTCTGAAATCGAGTTCGGGCAGAACTCGATCCGAGTTCGGTCACCTAATGTTCATAAATTCGAACGTTAGAGCCTGGTCATCCGGAAGAGGAAACCGACTCAATTTTCTGGTTTGACCCTGACCGAGTTCGGTTCGAACTCTGTTGGTCTATTTCCAAAAAGTTTGGGTCCAGGTTTGGTTTGGTTTGGTTCATGCTGTTTTGAGTGGACTAGGTTCTTGTTTAATATGGTTTTGAGTTTCCTAGTGCCAACACGAACCCGATGTACATTTTGTCCTAGACTCAATGAATATAAAATATAGACTAAAAGATAAAAGACCAAGAGCACTTGATGATGCCAATCTTCTGAAGCATCTGCTGGCTTGAAGACGCCTTTTTCCTTGACGACCGTTGTCCAAAGATAGCCAGTTCTGGAAATCTGAATACCCTTCAGGGACTTCGTCCCCGAACCCCCATGAGGAGCACTGCCCCCCTAGACCCTCGTCCACTGACCGAGGAGCGAAATCCCCGAGTACGAGGCTCCGGATAAGTTGTAGGCGGTTGGACGAAATCTTCTGGTATAACGCCGTCTTTGGCTCATCATCTTTTTTGTACTGCATATGTCCTTGCTTTTATACAAATACATGTTAGATGAACAAAGCAATATACATAAGTAAATATGATAACATATAAGATCAGATATGGACAATGCTGAGTTTAAGTAGAAGTTACAAGTTATTATAATGATTGCACGATTATCATAATGTTAAACTTAATCGATTAGCCATATTCAAAAACTCAACTTAAACATTGGGCCAACAACCATGACATGTATTTCTATGTGACTACTGACTTTATTATTAAGTTGAGAGACATGGAAGACTAGATGTATTTGGGACTCTTCAAGAAGTAAGAGCTTATAAGCTGCTGTCTAATCTTTGTTGTGACTTGGTAAGGGCCAAAGTACTTTGGAGATAATTTATGGGGTCTTCTTTGAGCCACTATAGTTTGTTTATAGGGTTGTAGTCTTTGATACACCCAATTTCCTTTGGCAAACTCCCTGTTTTTCTTGTAGTGTCAGCTAATTTCTTTATTTTGCCATGTGCCAGTAGCAGATTATCCTTCAATAATTGAACTGCATTATCCCTTGATACCAAAGTTGTTGCCACCTCTTTGTCCTGTACTGCTTCTGGTATGTAAGTGAGTAGGCGAGGAGGAGCCCTCCTATAAATTGCTTTAAATATTGCTTTTTTTAGAGGAGTGTCAGTTGGTGTTGAACCACTATTCTGCCATGAGAGATACTTACTCCATTCACTAGGTCTGTGACCACAAAAGCACCTTAAGTAACCTTCCATACATCTATTGGTGACCTATGTTTATCCATGAGTCTGTGGATGGTAGGAAGTGCGTACTTCAATTGTGTTCCTTGGAGTTTGAATTTTTTTCTTCCAAAATTGATTAGTAAAATCTAGATCTCTATCTGTCACAGTTGACTTAGGCATTGGATGAAGCTTGAAGGCCCTTCTGAAAAGACTTGGGCTATCATAGTAATAGTAGACATTTAAGGGTCCCTAATGGAAGGAGATGAATATATTTTGAGAGTCTATCAACCACCACTAGAATGGTAGTCTTTTGGTGACTATTTAGCATACCCTTTATAAAATCTATAGAGATGTCTTTCCAAACCTTATTTGGTACTAGTAGAGGCTGTTGTTTTTGGTATTAAACGAAAGAATGAAGATGTATTCAATATGGGGGTTTACACAGAACCCGCCTTCTTTTGTTTACAAACAAACTTGTACAATTTGATCCTATACGAGGATATGGGAGTACAATTTATTTAATCTGGGTAGATATTGCTATAGGTGTCTGATCTGCAGTCGATCACTTTAGTCCTTGGACCACACGATGTTGAAGAAGTGCCATAGAAGATAGGAAGCAGCTTCGAAGGTTGCAGGAGAGGGTGGATGCACGATGCCAAAGTCGTCGATCCCTACTCTTTGCCTGAGCTCCGGGTGCTCTCTCTCTCTCTCTCTCTCTCTCTCTCTCTCTCGGGTTCGATCTTTCGATTCTTGTTGACCTGATTCGATCTTCAAGTTTTCAGTTTCTCGACCTCGGATCTGATATTGGCTTTCTTGACCAATTTTCTGACCTTGTTCCTCATTGATAGAGGTCTCTATTTATAGAGTTTTACTGACAGTGACCACTCCGTCGATGTAACAACCGAGGAGTGGAAAGTACAGCACCCTTTTACACAACGGTTAAAGTAACCAATGCCTGCGTATAGATGATCTTTTGAATGAGCGTGTGACGCGGGTCCAACTAAGGGACACAACGCGTACTATTGCTACGAAGATCATGGCGTAAAAGCCACGTAGGTAGGTATCCATCGTGTAGAAGAGGTTGGCATAGAAGCCAAATATCTGTCACCATGGCATAGAAGCCAAATAGTTATCAAACCGGAATAGGAGCCGAACAGGCGTAGAAGTCGAACAGGCGTAGAAGCCGAGTGGTCGTAGAGGCCGAACAGGCATAGAAGCCGAGTGGTCGTAGAGGCCGAACAGGCATAGAAGCCGAGGGGGCGCAGGGGCCGAACAGGCGTAGAAGCCGAGGGGGCACAGGGGCCGAACAGGCGTAGAAGCCGAAGGGGCACAGGGGCCGAACAGGCGTAGAAGCCGAAGGGGCATAATTGCTGGATGGGCGTAGAAGCTGCTGCGTACCGTGCCACAGTGCTGACGTGGACGTCTTAGCCAGAATTACGGCTTTTGAAGATATAAACAAATCTCTCGCATTAAATGCCGAGATTTGGCATTATCCCGTGCATTAAATGTGGAGGCGTGTTCTTTGACGGCCTGCAATCCTTTCTGCGCATCAGTCGCAGAGACGTGCCTCGAGAAACTGTCACCGCACTGTGCATTAGGCGAAGAGACGTGCCTCGAACCCCGTACGGAGTGCAGCTTTTGGCGTAGCAGGCGGTTTGTCTACTGCAGAACGTAAACAGCTCGTGTTTTGCCTGTGTAAAACAAGGCAGCGTATCCCCTTGTATGCGAAAGAGCGGTTTACGCTGGGGGACTTTGGTAACCGACGGTTTGGTGATATTTTAACCAAATCCTCTGCATTAAATGCCGAGATCTGGCATCATACTGTGGGGCGCGTCCCGAGGGGTCTGCCATCGTTTTCAGCCGTCGTCTGGGTAGCCGTGCAGCACTTTTTGTCAGGAGTCAGAGGCCAGGTTCACTGCGTGACTTGACATGTTTATTTCGGGGAAGACGAAGCGTTCCTCGTATGCATTAATGCTGCTTTGAAAGCGGCTGAGTTTTACGCCATAGAGGCGATGAAGAACTCTGTCTCACGCTGGAGCGGCCTGGACGTACTGCACTTACGCGGATGGTCCTTTGAGCTTATACTTCATGCTGTGTTTTAGCGGAAAAAGCTCTGTTGCACGCTTGATGGCTCTGAAGGCCTCTGTCTACGCTGCTCTGTATCAAGAGGCTGCGTAGATCCTCCCAGCATATTTTTTCATGCTTCTACAGCTGTAATAGCCCACTTTGGGACACATTTTCACTCTTGTTCCTCCAACTAATATCACAAGACCTCACATAGTCTTGGACTTATTTTATCTTTCCAGTAAAATACTTTATTTAGCCTATGTAAGGTCTTTAAAGTCCATGAGTGACTTGTTTGCAACATATCATAATGTTCTTTTAACAATATTGTAGAAAAATTGAAGGATCCACTAAAGTTATGTTCTTATAGTATAGAAATCCTTTCCACTGCTCTTTCTTCCTTGTATACTAGTCATGACACTCCATTTCTTCTATAAATTGATATAACCAATATACAGTGACTACCGTGATAGATGATAATGTTGCACCCCCTCTCCTGGATAGACTATCTGCAACCCTGTTTTCTTTTCCTTTCGTGTACTCTACTTTGCAGTTGTACCCACAAAGTTTCATTATCCACTTACCGAGCATCTGAGTAGATTTTTTGCTCCAACATGAACTTTAATGATTTGTGGTAAGTTCTAATAAGGATCACCTTTTCCCACAAATATAAAAGCATTCAATTAAGAAATCACATCAAAACTTTCAGAAAATATTTTAGAAAATCCGAAAAAGTGAAACCTAGTGCTATGATACATGGCCGGCCCTGGCCTAGGGCAGCCGGGGCGACCCCCAAGGGCCCACGAAGCAGGAGGGACAAAAAATTTTGTTTAAACATATATATATTAATAATTTTGTATCAAAAATAAAACTAGTATATACCATGAGTCTCTCTTAACACAAAATAATTGTGGTGTAATGATTATTATGTTTGACTTGCATACTAAATATTTTAGGTTCAATCCTTGGTGGCAACATTTAATTTACTTTATTTCAGTTTTTTAATTTTTTTACATCATATATGGGGGGTCCCATTTTGAAAGTTTGCCTAGGCCCCCGTGAATAGCTAAGTCACACCCCGATTCCATCGAATAGCTAAGTCGTCACCGGACGTCATGCAGTACAAGTCTAAATTATACTTGTACTAGGCAAGAACGTGCATTTTGATAATTTTTTTGAACACATATTGAAATCACATTGCAACACATATTGAAATCACATTGCAACAAAAATTGAACACAAAGTATGTCCCGATCGCACAAGGGCCAATCGTCCTCATTCTGGGCCTTGTGGAACCGATCGTCCTCGCATGGGCGTGATATCGTGCAAGCCTAAGTTGCGCTTACACAAGGACAAGGCTTGAACAATAACAATATAAGTTATTCAGAGTAAGAAGCATCTACACAATATGCAGAAAAGTAAAGAACATAATGGTATAAGAAAATAATCTCTTTATTGATATCTGAAATGATTACAAGGCTTGCCAATTGGCTTACATCTCTATAGAGAAATACATAATACAATGACATCATTCCATACATTATATCCCTTTATACAGAAACATCTCAAAATATCTTGATACATCTCAAGGCATCGACCTGATCTCCGGCTCCTAAGGATGAGGATCTGCTATCGCTTCTTCAGACAATCCAGCACCTGTGAACAAAACTTGTGGGGGGGGGGTCAGTACTTTGGGGAAAACATTGGTGAGTATAAAAGCAACGGACAAAAGCAACACTCTCTAAAACCAACACTAAGTAATCATGTTATAAAATATTATATTATTAGTGATCTTGCTACTTTTACCTATGTTCATTTCATGCTATACAGGATCAGAGTCAGATTATACTTCTTGAAAACATCTTTGAAAAGCCACATTTCATATTCATTTCATTCAAGCATATAGTAGGAAGTACCCTATCATAAAGTGCGCATCATGTATTGTGAGCCATATTCATTTACTCTAGGAGCATTAGCAACATCTAGTGACTATCATCTCATATTAAATAGATAGCAAAATATTCAAGAAAAGCAGATACATCTCATGAGCGTTTACGATAATGAATGTAAGGAATATAACTTATCACTTATTCAGTGATTCTTATCCTTCGTTGAATGATTATCCCTACAACATACATATAAGTTAGCAATAATTTGCAAAATCATAACTATGTTATATTGCCTATTCGTCTCTGCATCAAACAATTAGGTATGCACGAAGGCTAAACCTTAGCTACGACCTAACTATATGATGGCCCATGAGTGTTCTTTCCTATGATTAGTAGCGGTGTTATCACGGCCCAACACTGCACTAATATATACTAATACTAGTTTCTTTGACGCGTTAACCAAAAACCTTGTCACGACCCAGATCTAGAATACTAGAGAGTGGGGGAATGACTCAGCCAACCACACCTTGCGGAATACCGAAGCAACCCGCAATGTGTTAAGGTTGTCTAGAGACAGGGGGGTGCATACTACAATCAAGTCTTCTAGGGTCAAGAACTTCTATATCTCAATCATTCAAACAAGTAGCAATAACACAGAATATTTCAGAATAAGCAGTAAGGCATCCCATTCGCCGCATCAGAACATTCTAAAGATCTAGTGATACAGAGTGATATGCCAGATACACAAACAAAAGGAGACATGACGGTAAGTCAGCTGCAGTCTGAATATATTACAGTCATGTAAGGAACTAGTGTCCATATTGTTTAGCTAAAATGTGCCGGTTGGCTAAACGCCCAAAATAATATAGTTTACAAAAGACAAGCAGTGAATGAAGGAACCCACTCGTAACCCTCAACAGCTATCCTTCTGGTGCGTGCCATCAGTGAAAGTGAGATACGCTTGATCCTCAAGTCCCGGCTCTAAATCTGGCCATGCAAAACCAGTGTGGTCAGACCCCCCAAATAGAAATTACTACAAAAAAGCACAAAATGAAGAAACAAAACCAGTTCTATATCATGGGAGGCATGAGCCAATAATCAATGGCATATATCCCATCCATGATATGACAGGACACCCTTTCACCAAACAAGGATAGGAAGTGCCATATTACATTAAGATAGAATACGTCCCTTGATTATGGTCACGCTAAAATAACTCTACATCGTAGTTTCAGTCCATAGGCTATCGTAACACAATAACGCAAACCAACAACCAAACAAGGACATTAGTTGAACTATCATACCACGACAGTCTATATCTCTAATCCCACTCAACAGGAGGCACAATACACAAGCTGGGATATATTATTAAGTACAATAACATAGGATAACAAGTAGATTCTATCCATGTCCTGTTGTAACACAACAGCGTAACTCAACAACCAAACAAGGACATGGGTTGAACTTTCATGACGCAACGATCCACTTCACTAACTAAAATAAGTTTAACGGCCAAACATGTGTTACGGCTTGATATGTGACCTCTAGGTTATCCCAGTAATACAATATATGAGTATCCTCAGATCATGCCATAATCGAGCAGGGCTGGCTGAACCAATAATATACGAGTAAGAATATATGATGTACCAGTCCCTTGCAATAGCCCTGAGCTAATTAATGGTCAGTAGCAGTTCCAAGTTAGGGTGGCTCGACATGCACTATCTCGAAATACCGTTCCCTCCCAATGCTCTACAAATTAAGTTACCTAGTGATCCCTAGGTTAATTAGAATCTCATGCCGTGGTCACATGGACATTCCTTCCTAAATGTCGTACTTTAAGTACAGGCACTCTTGTTACTAATTCACATTATCACTCGGAAGTTAATTCTGGTTTCACCCAAGTGTGATGCAACAATCAATACTATGTAGCTACGGCTAAAGTCACTGTCCAACTACCAGATCCGTGCAAGAAAATAATTACATATATCACGTAGCAAGTGTATGTGGCACGATGACTCACTATATATCAAGTAGCACTCTTGGTACAGTCAAGCATATCAACACGAATACAATAGGACAGGAACAAGTTTTAGTAATAAGGTTGTGGACAACTTATCAAGTATCAAGTTATTCAGGATATGACAGTCAAATGATGGTCACATTAATTTATTATTTTATTATATCGATAGATAAAATAAGAGTAGTTTGAGAATCCCTCGAGATCAGATCCACAATCCTTAAACCAAACAAGGATCAGGATTGCAGACCCTCCCTCGAGTTGAACTACGTCCCTTATTCTGTCTAACGTATAATGAGGTGATCAAAGGAAAGTAGCCTACTTAACAAGTAAGTACTTGTAGGGCCATATCTACAGGGCTCATGCCAAGTACTTAGTTATTTAGCATATGGTCACATCTGGGTCATATAAGTCATTTCTAAGTTCAACACATAGCATCATAATCTTTCAATCAACATCAACATTAAACCAAGCAAGTATCCAAAGTATGCAAGAAACAGTAGGCGCATAGGAGCAAAGGCGCATAGCAATATGCTGTATAAAGTCGAGGACGCATAGGATCAAGGCCATATGCAATCGAGGCCGCATGGTTGGCATTGGACGCATAGGCAGAGGAAAGTCCACTCTTTGGAAATCGTGTGATGTGACAATCAATAAATGCAAGTCAAGTCAGAAAAGTGACTGATGTGACATGTGATAAAAGTGTGTCAGAAAAAAAGACAAAATTTATGAAAAGTCGTACCAAGTCAGTCAGAAGTTATGCGTCCAGAAGGAGAGTGACGCATAGCTCCTGGCTGCATGGTCGACGAGGCCGCATACTCCTCTTGGCCTCATGCACACTTGGCCGCATAAAATCTTTTAGGACAGTAAAATTTTATCCCTTCAAGTTCATACATTTGGCCAAGCGGCGCATGTGAAAATTCAATCATGCGTCTGTAGAAGCATGAAAAAATCATGCAGGACGTATAAAGGTCATGCCCCTCAACAAGCCACAGAGAAGCTACATGCGGCCTGAACAATAAAGTCGCAGAAAATCCACATCCGGCCTGAACAATCAAGTTGCAGAGAAGCCACATGCGGCCTGAACAGTCAAGCCGCAGAAGACCTACATGTGGCCTGATCAACCAAATTGCAAAAATGCTACATAGTATACTATATGCGGCCTGAATGACCACAGAGCAGGGAGGCCGCATAAAAATCCCCTGACACAAATTTTGATGTTTGTCAGAAGCTCTGACATATCACTTATCACTCTGAGATGCTTCAAGACTCGTGAAGACGACAGTCAAGAAAAGATAATAAGTCACATCAGTATATTAATTGCTTTGACAAACGTGCCACGTCACGTATTCCCTTGTATGCAGCTATGTCCTATGTGGCCTCGCCAATATGCGGCTAAAGTGTCCATCGACCAAGGCCAGACGAGAGTTTTCATATGGCCTCGCTAACATGCGGCCAGAGTGTCCATTCGACCAAGGCTAAACGAGAGCACGTATGCGACTACAAGACCTATGAGGCCTCACCATCATGCGGCCAGAGTGTCCATTCAACCAAGGCCCAAATGAGAGAACATATGCGGCTACAAGACCCATGAGGCCACTCCATCAGGCGACCAAGATGCTATGCTGCCTCCAGCTCACAAGATCTTCCAGTTACAAGTGCAGAGATCTTCGCATAGTTGGTGCTGACTACGTGTCCAACTGACTAAGTCACGCACACAACGAGTTGGTAACAACCCCGAGATCTCTTCAACATCATACCTCAACCAAGATCATGTGGCAATGGCCCATGGCATACGGCGATAGTTATAACCATATTCTGTTGAAGGAGCCTTATGCAGCCACCAAACAGAGGCATATGCGGCACCCATAGCCCATTAGCACGATGGCTATAAATAGGAGCAACTTGAACATTCTAGGGGCTCTTTTTTCTTCTGCTTCAGAGAGAGAGCACACCACCCCCGACCAATACAGAGGGAGAGCATACCGAGATGAGTGAAGAGAGAACATAAGATTCCTCATCCTGTATCGAATTATCCACGAAGTAAAGGAGATGCCATATCACTCCTTGTACATTGTCACACGTCAGATCAAAAAATTATTGTACTTAGATTGTCCGTCCAGGACCACTTTGTACTCTCTTTTATTTGTTGATTAAATCAATCGCTTTTAGAACCTTCGAATTTAATGGCGAACAAGATGGTGACTCTGCAGGGGATATCTTTCTCCTTTGATGAGAAAACTGTGGCAAAATCTGACGCAGCCAAGTTCGGGTCCACTCAAAGGATGCTTATGGTCCGCTTCAACCAGCAGGCCTTCGAGGATATGCTCTTCGGGGACAGCGCGAGTCCTTCTCCGAGGCAAGTAAAGCCCAAGAAGACCCGTATGACGTGGGTAGCAAAGGCCATCGTGCCTCACCTAACTGCGAAGCAGGCATTCCCCGTCTCTCTCCCTGCCGCAGGGATCGCACATCATGCGTCCGCTGCTTATGTGGAAGCCTTTTCCAATCAAAAGGGTGCTCACCACTCGAAGACCTGTAGAACGTGGGTAGCGAAGGCCACCGACCCAACTGCGAAGCTGATGAGAGGAGATGATGATTCCCGAGGAACGGATGTTAAAATCCCTGGGGGTAGCCACCCTCGAAAAGAAGATATTGCCTCCTACAATGGGGGTAGTACTCCCTTTGAGTCCGACTAGGGTGCGACACTGACAACCTTCCTGACAAGTATTCTTTGTAAGAGTCTGAAGCAAAAAGTGCTATGTCCACTGTCCCGTCCATCTCTCCTCATGTAAGAATGGCATACATGGCAGGGGACGAGCATTAAGGCCCTAGTGATCGGTAGTGCCTCGAGGCCATGATGCAGACCATGAGCGAATCAATACAAGACCTAACCCAGGCAATGTTGGAGATTAAAGCGAACTTGGCTTCCCAACCAGCAAGGGCTTCTGGACAAGCAAGCTTGGACCCTAGGGCCAACGCAGACTCTGACGCAACCGCTCTGCCCATAGTCAAAAATCACCCTCTGCCTAGTTTATCTGCCCCTTCCGGGAAAGACGAAGCCAAGGAAGCAATGAGGGAAATCCGGGAACTCCGGGCTCGCCTAGATTCTATGGGCAGCCGGGATTCACTGTGCGAGCTTGGGATACGACAACTTTACCCCCGCGAGTGGAGGTATATTCCATACCCGCCAAAGTACAAGCCCTTCAACCTGAACCCATTCGATGAGAAGATTCCTTCCCGTTAATACTTGATCTATTTCAAGATTGTAACGGGGCACCTACCTCATAGTGACACACTCCTCACCAAGCTCTTTGTGAGGGCATTGTTCGGGGTCGTATTTGACTGATTTTGCAGCCTACAAGACAATTATATCTCGTCGTTTGACGACTTAAAGAGTCTTTTCCTCAAAAGATTCTATGATGGAGGGAGCGACATGATGATGTCTTCCCTGATGGATATCACCAAAGGGGAAAGGGAACTCGCCCAAAATTATATCGAGCATTTCTGCCAAGCAGCACTAAGGTTGCCTCTAGGCAATCCTGAATCCACACTAATGAACATGTGCCGCAGGAACCTACTGCCGGCAGTTAACCTCTGGATTGACGATAATCAATTCAAAGATTGGACATCATTCATCATCAACGCTGTCCGTGTTGAAAAGAAGGTCAAGGACGTCCGACTCCTGGGAATACAAATCCATGTCGCCGATGACAAGGGGAAACGTCCCAACAATAACAGCAGTGGCAACAAAAGCGGCAACAACAGCCACGAGAGAAAAGGAAAGCAGGCCCTGGTGGCCAACTTAACCAAGAAGCCCGAGCAAAAGTCGGCTGAGGTTCCAAAGCCCCAAGAGACTTACTCCTTAGAAGATGACGACGTCATGCCAATCTTCGATGTATTGATGAAGGGTGGCAAGATTCGGCTCTCCGACGTCAAGCGCCCTATAGAGACAGCCGAGATAAACAATCCAAAATACTGCCACTACCATTGCTACGTGCACCATGCGATGAAGGACTGCTACACCCTCAAGCAGTACATCCGGCTTATGCTTGACACCAAGGCCCTTACCTTGGACTTCGACCACAAGACAATTGCCTCCAACATGGTGTCCCTCTAGTTTGGTAACTTTCTCGCGATGAACGCCCAGGACTGAGTCATCCTGATCGCGAGGGAAAAAATGGAGGTAGTCAATCTTCCACCAGCTCGCGACCAAGCAGCTGAGTTGATACCTCTCACTACACCTCGGGGTTAGATCATATGGGTCCATCCGGATCTTATCCCAGACTTGATGCAACAAGCAGCACCTTCCGCCATCACGTCTAAAGCACGAAAAACCAAGTCTTGCCACATGGTTTCTTCTACCGCTGAGGAGGCCTGGGCAGGGGCAACCGGGTCAGGCCTTACCTACCAGCGAGATTACGAGGATCCCGACGTCAATGCACCTCCAGCTACTGCACTTGTCGTGTTTGATCTGGGTCCATCTCGACCCTTACCAGTGGACAAGTCCAAACAAAAAGAGGCTCGCTTCGACAAGCCGTTGCTTAAAGAAATAGCTCAGGGACTGGAAAAGCCCTACAACTTTGACGTCTTGGCTCAACTTGCCAATACCTCGGCAAATTTGTCACTATTTGAGCTTCTCCGACTCTCTAGAGACACCCGGAACGCTCTGAGTGAGACATTACAAAATATTGATGCCTACCTGGCGCAAGTCAAGCTGTTAGTAGAAGATCATGTCGCATGCCCCCACTGCAACAATGTGACGTAAGCGGTATCCAATATCACATTTTTGCAACAGGATAAGTTGTTAAAAACAACCGGCATGATCGTTCCTTGTATTACACATGGTACATTGGTGCCATCAAGGTGGACCAGATGCACATCGATCCTGGTTCGTCAATCAGCATCATCCCATGGAGTCTGCTTCAGATCTTGGGTATTCTGATACATCGCCTGACAGCCACCAATACTGCCATCACTGGCTTCAACGCAGGAAGGAGCTACCCTCTGGGCAAGATCCGCCTGAAATATTGGAGACTTGAAAACTGAGGTCACTTGCTACATCATTGACGTGGACGTATCCTACAATGTCCTAATGGGACGACCATGGATACACGAATACACTCTTGTACAAACTAGTCCACCAAGATGAAGGTGGCAATGATGCTGACGATGAGGCAGAGTCCGGGACAACACCAGATGAACCTTTGAGAGTACATCTAAAAGCGCGCGTTCCTGACACAACCTTTCCTCTCATCGTAAAACTGCGAATGAAGGCACCCGACCCTCTGGTCGTTCATTTTCATAGGCCAAGCCGATCACCAAGGAAAGATCCGGCGACATCTACCACACCCGAACCTCTTGTCGTTCGCCTTTATAGGCCAAGTAGATCGCCAAAAGAAGATTCAACACCATCTACTACACCCGAACCACTGGTATTTTGCCTTCATAGGCAGATTCGACCGTCTATGGATGCTCCGTTACCTCTTACCGCATCTTAACCTCTGGTAGTAAAGCTGTACAAAAAACCTCCAAAGTTGCCGCTCGCACTGGGGGTAGATCACGGGAAGGACGAGCTAGAGGAGTACGTAGCTGCTCATGCAGACGTACCTTCCCTCGATGATGTAATTCCTGGAGAAAAGATACCTTACTTTATGAATAAAGGGCTATCTTTGAATTACTCTGAATTTTTACACATAAGCACACTGTACTCCATGGAGCATAGTCTGGGCCTGCACCTGCAGATACATGTGACTACTATCCATGTTGTAAACTGGATTCTCCCCAGCCAAAACTCTCACTTCCTTGTCCCTACTAGGAAGATGGAAGATAGACTCATCATCTTCGGTAGAGTAGAATGCCCTCAATCCTTCGTCCCCGAGGAACTAGATCTAGAGCCTAATACCGGCAAAATATCACTCCACCGGTATAGCTCTCAAGTCAAACACCTTATCCAGAAGATGTGGTACAATCTGAAGGCCACTAAGGGATTAAACTACGGCAAAGGTCGAAGGCTGCCTTTGCGTCTACCTGCTCCTACTGGCAAAACTGAGGACTACTACCATAAGACCAAGCATAGCTTAGGGTATGTAACGCCTCTACAACCCCCGAGGGTTTAGATGAAGGAGACGAGGTGCACATTCACTCTTCGCAATCTTTTGCTTGGGACTCCGATATCAGTATCGGGGAGATGCTCAAGCAAACATTATCTGCCAACATGGTGTCAACTGACCCTGAGAAAGACGACGAGAATCTACCAGAACTCTTTGAAGTAGAACCGTAGGCCCAATGCCTAGACGCACAATAGGATATGCGGTTCGAACAATGAGAACCTCCTACCGAGGACAAAGTCGTACATGTCAATCTGGGCGACGAATCCTCCCTTAAACATATCTTCATCAGTAAAAGTCTAACTGATGAGAATCGAGAATCCCTGCTACAGCTCGTCAGGGAATACATTGATGTCTTTTCCTAGAGCTACGAAGATATGCCAGGACTGGACCCCCAAATCATGGTCCACAAGCTCAACATCTTGTCAAACACTAAGCCTGTCAAGAAGCAGCAACGACGGTTCCGACCAGACATAATGAATGCCATCGAAGCCGAAGTCAACAAACTGATAGCTAGTGGATTCGACCGCGAAGGACAACCAGATTGGGTAGCCAACATCGTGTCTGTCGTCAAAAAGAATAAAAAGATCCGGATCTGTATTGACTTCTGCGATATAAACGCGGCCTATTCCAAAGACGAATTCCCTCTTCTGATCATAGACATAATAATCGACAACACTTGCAGCTTCGAGGGTATGTCCTTCATGGTCGGATTCTCAGGCTATAATCAGATCAAGATGTCCCCTGACGATCAGAAGCATACATCATTTTGAACGCTGATATGAGTGTGCTGTTACACAGTTATACCCTTCGGTTTGAAGAATACAGGTGTTACATACCAGAGAGATATAAGTACCATCTTTCGTAAGCATCTATGCAAGATGGTCGAGTCTTACGTCGATGACATCACCGTCAAAAGTCACTCCAAAGGTGATCACCTCAGGGACTTGAAGACTATGTTCGACAATATGTGTACGCACCAACTCAAGATGAATCCTACCAAATCCTTCCTGGGAGTCTCCAGCATCAAATTCCTGGGCTTTATCATCACTTCTCAGGGTATTCACATAGATCCTGACAAAACTAAAGCAATCATTGAGATAAACCCACCGAGGAACCTCCGGGAGCTCTATGGCCTTCAAGGGAGGCTGACATACATCATGAGGTTCATATCAAACCTCTCTGGGCGTTGTCGGCCATTCACCCAGCTCATAAAGAAAGGTGTCTCCTTTGTCTGGAATGAAGAATGCCAACGCGCATTCGATGACACAAGGGATGCCTATTAAACCCTCCAGTATTAGTAGCCCCGGTCTTGGGGAAGCCTTTTCTGCTTTATGTATGCATGATGGATCACTCCCTCGGTGTTCTATTAGCCCAGAATAGTGATACAGGCGTGCAGGCCATCTATTATCTCAGTCGGATGATGGTTGGCGCGGAGCATAGGTACACCCCCGTCGAGAAGGAATGCCTTTCTCTAGTATTTGTTGTCCAGAAGACTCGATATTACGTGACTGGATAGACCATTTATGTGATCTCGCGAGTCCACCCTCTCAGAGTTCTCATGACCAAACTGGGGGCGCTCAATTCCCGCCTAACTACCTGGGCGATACTACTGTCTTCATATGACATGGTGTTTGTCCCACAGAAAGCCGTCAAGGGTCAAGCACTGGCCGACTTCCTGGCAGCACATCCGATGCCAAAAACCTCAAAACTCTACGACAAGATTCCAGACGAAGTAGCAGACTCAAATATAACTTCATGCGAGGCTGTTTGGCGAATGTTCTTCAAGGATGCTTCAAGAACAGGGCCTAAGGGCGATATCATTGTGGGGGTCGGGATCGTGCTAATCTTCCCATACGGTCTGGTCATCAACCGGGCATACTCTCTCACAAACCCGTACTCCAACAATATGGCAGAGTACAATGCCTTGGTCATTGGGCTCCAACTCGCTAAACAAGTAAAAGTGTAGTATCTGGAGGCCTACGAAGACTCCAAATTAATAGTCAGTCAGGTCCGGGATGAGTACGAAGTTCGGCACAAAGACCCAATTCCTTACCACCAAACTGTGCTTGGCATCATCTCAACCTTCAAGGGATTCTTTATTGAGCACGTCCCTCAGCTGTAGAACGTCGAGACTGGCGTCCTAGCCGGCCTCACTGCCTTCTTGGAAATTCCAGACAATACCTATCAGCTAATCACAGTGATCGGTCGAGAGATGATCTGCCCAAAGAATAATCTCTGCCTATGTCTGAGCTACACGACAAAAGTACACACTGACATCCAGGACTGGAGGCTTCCATTCATTGACTATGCGGTCTATGGAATCCTCCCCGAGAACCCAAAGAAAGCCACATCGATCAGAAAATATTTTCTCTGGCTCTATTACGATACAGCTACCAAAATATTGTATTGTCGGTCCTACGATGGCCTTCTGTTATGATGCCTATCGAATATAGAAGTGAAGCATGCCCTTCATGAAGCTCACAATGGAGTCTGTGACGCACACAAACCCGACCCAAAGCTACAGGATTGTCTTCGAAGAATGGGTTATTACTAGCGACGATGGTAGCAGAGGCCATTGAATGTGCGAAGAAATGCCAGACGTGCCAAATCTACGCAGACTTCATCCACCAGCCCTCAAAATTCCTACACCCAACGGTCGTATCTTGGTTGTTTGAAGCATAGGGGATGGACATTATTGGACCAATCAGTCCACCTTCTTCTAAAGGGCATCAGTTCATCCTGGCTATAACCGATTACTTCTCCAAATGGGCGAAAGATGTTCTACTCGCTGAAGTAAAGACATCGAACATGATTAGATTCGTCAAGCATCACGTCATATACCGCTTTGGCTTGCCATGAAGGATTGTCTACAACAACGATCCATAATTTGCAAGTCATACGTTCTACCGGTTTTGCAACAAAAATTGGATTCAGAATTTAGCGTCAACCGCCTATAATCCGGCAGCAAATGGTCTGGCAGAAGACTTCAACAAGACCATCATAAATCAACTCAAAAAGTTTGTGTCTTCCAATAAGCGCGACTAGAACGAGAAGCTGGGTGAATGTTTCTGGGCCTACCGTACAACGGTCCGGACAACTACTGGCAATATGCCTTTCTCTCTGGTGTACGAAAGCGAAGCGATCCTCCAGCTCAAGATCCAAATCTATTCACTCCGAGTAGCCCTCTTCAACCAATTAACCTTCGACGACAATCACCGTTGATGGCTACAAGAGTTAGAAAGAAACATCTCTTAGCTAAGCATCGCATTGAGCTATACCAAGCGCGTCTCTCAGGAGCCTTCAACAGACGGGTCAAGGAGAGAACTTTCCAAGTGGGAGACCTCATCCTGACCATAATAAGATCGATGGTCATGACCCACAAGATGACCGGCAAATTCGAGCCTAAATGGGAGGGCCCGTTTATCGTGGAGTCCGTATTCTCCAACGGTTCCTACCGGCTAGTGAAACCCAATGATGACTTGCTTATGATACCTATCAGCGGCAAGTTCCTAAAAAATTACTATGTCTAAGCCAGACTTGTACTCTCTTATCCCCAGTGGGACAACCCAGATGTACATCTCTACACTCTTGGTTCTTTATCTCCAACAAGTTCCTATATGCAACTTTTTTATCTTCTTTATAAATTCCCGTAAAGCCATCATCTGTATCCAAGAGTCCTGGATATGCGACGGATGATGGATCCTCAAAGTCTCCCCAGCTGAGTAGTCTTCAGGTCCACTTGCACACTCCCACAGTGACCACTCAAAAACCAATCTCATATTGCCTCTGAGCTATCGTCCACCAATCTCTCTAGCGGAGCAATCCTCAGGTCTATCTTCATTTTTGGATAGACCGCACTCAGCAAATCACTCCTCAGTAAGTATCTCGGACATTGGTACACGTCCATATTACCTCTGAACTACTGTCCTAATACTTCTCCCCGGCTGAATTTGCCATGTCCATATTACCTCTGAGAAAATCTTCCGAGTTTTAGCTATCGATCATCACGTCCATATTACCTTTGATATCGGTTGTCATCTCCACTTATCACCCATACTCACCAAGGTACACCAGTGGTGTTAAGTTTACAAAAACTGCCACGTCCATATCACCTCTGGCAGGGATTGTCTCAAATCTATTACTTGCACTAACATGCATAAAAAGTAATTGGTCCATAAAAACTGCCACGTCCATATCACCTTTGGCAGGGCTTGTCTCAAACCTATTACTTGTACTAACATGCGTAAAAAGTAATGGGTCTACAAAACCTATCACGTCCATATTACCTCTGATAGGGATTGTTTTCAAACTTATTACTAGTAACCTAGTGCACAAAAAGTGATTAAGTCCACCAAAGATCCCCCAGTGTGATATCCTCAATAACTATGGTGTTGTACTACGTCCATATTACCTCTAGTACGATATCCAAAGTTCACGCAAATAAGTCGCAACAAAAAGGAAAACTTTAATTTTGTTAAAATGAAAAGGCAAACTACACTTGAGGGACTATCTACGCCTCAACCACAAAATCAAAACCAACTATGAAATAAAGGTAAAAGATAGTCTCAGAAAGGGAAACACAAACTATTGCTGCTCCGGGTCAGAGTATAACTCTGTTAGCCGCCCAAGGAGACGGGCGATATGGCCATCCTGACGTGTTATAGCCCGACGCTCCACCTCTCTCGCCATGACCTCGGGATCCTCGTAGAGAACATAGGACTCGTATCGGTCATCTAGCTTTTACACCATGACTTCAACACCAGCCGTATTCTTCGCTACTCAGCTTGCCTCTTCTTCCTGTTGGGCCTCTCGGAGTTTGCTCTCCAGTATATCAAGTTTGACCTGGAGTTGTCGAATCTCTTCGGTTAGGTCCTTCTGCATGGTGAGACAGTCCTCCCTAAGGTTATTCAGCTGATCACGCTCCTCTTGTAACTTTCGGCGGACACGCTGCATGCCTTCCTTAGATGAAGCAAAGAGGGCCTCTCTGCCTCCAACCTCATTGAGAACTCGTTATACTCACGATATATCAATATCCCCATGTCTACCTGCTAGTGCTACCGCAACTCCGTCAGGCATTGCTCCACTTCTACCACTTTCTGGTCTAAGAGGTCTGCCGTCTGCTCCAAACTAGGGATGCTCTTCAGGGAATTGGCCTGGCACTCGACAAAGTATTTCGCCCAGTCGAAGGACCTGTTCCACTCTAATACGCTATGAACCTCCGACCTCAAAAATATATAGAAGCTCCCAAAGGAGATCTTGATATTTTCATCAATCTTCTCCAGCATTACCGGAGTCAAAGACGACTGAAGGGAGGAAGAAGCAACTACAGGCGCAACAGGCCGCACGACAACGCTCGATGACCTGGAAGGTGAAGCAGTAGAGGAGGAGCGACTAGCGGTATTGGTCGCGTTCTAATCCTTCATAGCCACATGAAAGGCCCGGACACCCGGCAGTTGAACAAGAGAAAGTTGGCTGGTAGTGCGACTTGCGACGGGAGTACCAAGGTGTCCCGCTGCTTCGACACCAGCTTGTGAATCAACCCTGAACTGTGTTACAGCCGCTTCGGTGAATGACTCAGTAACCGCAGAGCAAGAAACATCGAGGAAAGCTTCCTCGGGACGGCTCAGAACCCCACTATTAGAAGGGACTTCGACAGCAGAGTGCCCAACAACAACAGGTGGGGGAAGCACCTCTGCACTAGAGAGACCCACTGCAGATTTCACAGGGTGCCTCTCACCACCAGAAAAGTAAAGAAGGGACTCAGACCTCCCCCTAACGAGCTCACTACCCTCTTCTTCCGTGATGCCTTCCTTTGTAGCCACATCCACGGTCTTCAGGGGAGAGGCAGGGCCTACAGGACCAGTATAACCAACAATTAATTTCGCCTAGAGAATGTGAAACTGAAGCCAGAGAATTTGATCTCCTATGAAATTGCAAAATAAATTACCAGAGGGAGGTGGCGTAGGTCGTGGCTCATCCAATATTGTCATAGCCTCCCCCATAGCTTCCATGTCTTCCATGAATATGTGCTCCAAAGGGGTATAAGGCTGCTCCGCCAAAGCCGCATCCAAGCCCCGAGCTCCCGAAGCTTCAGGTGCTGGTTCTGAGGCACCCACATCAGACTCTGGAGGGGTTTCCTCTTCTGGTTTAGCGTAATAAATCACTAAAGCGGTTGTCCGCCAGGGACGGTCCCTTTTCTCCTGTGTCTGCAATTCAAATAGACCAGAAGAGAGATATTTATAAAGAGGACCAGAAAGAATCAAACTAAGAGGATTTATGGATACCGCCATTGCATCTAAGTTGGGCCCTACTTCAGGAACCATTAGTACAAGGGGTCTTACCTATCTGCGTGCAGTCCCTTCGCAAGGGGCTTGATCTTTGCCACGGGTCCCGTCTCTGGGACCACATCAGTCCTCGCCTTCTTGGAATAGCGAGCATGATGTGTCACGACCTTCGACTTCCGCTTAACAGGCAGAGGATCGTCAGAAGGATATGTCGTCTTTCCTTCACCGGTTGACGTGTCCAACTCCACAAGCAGGGGCCTAGAGACCCCCTTACCCTTCTTGGGCGTTCTACGACCCTTTGCCTCGGGAGATATCAGCATGGTGCCCTCGATGTAACTCCTCTCCGGGATAAAGTCAGCCGGCAGGTCATTTGTCGTATAATAGTACTTCGTCATTGTATACATCATCCTTGGCACTACCCCAGCCCCTGACAACTGAAACCAGGCTCGAGTGCTAACGGCGTTGTAATAGCTCCAAGCTCGGACCCCATCAAGCAAACTGCTACTGTAGCCGAGGAAAGCGCTCGAGTGACCCAACAAGAGATGAGTATAACCAAACTGGCGAGTAAACCAGTTTGGCAGATAAGGCTCTACAAAAATCTTACCTTAGTTTTGGTACACCAATTGAGAGGGACGAATGGCTTGGAGCCAACGAAAAAGCCTTTCAGACAGGTTCCGAGGTGCTCCCCCGGTATCTTGATAGGCAACGTCTCTCTCTTCGTCCGTGAACTCCGAGTCGGACGTAAAGAAACTCCAGCCATTCATAAAGGAGAGTGCCCTCCTACCGGCGGGGACGGTGTCAGATCTCTACTTCATCCCCCAATATTTGCGGATCATGACGTAAGTCGCCACCATGTCCTCATCAGTCCCAGGGCTCATCAGGGACCCGTGATGCAGCAGGAGCTAACCCATCAAGTAATGATAAGAGTGCTCGATCCGATTAAAATGCCCCTTACCCGAATGTTCCTTGAACTTCTGAGCGAAGTTGAGGAGCCTCCTATGGATACAACGTACCATAACCGGTAAAGGGCCAGCATATGGCCGAAAGCCAACTTCACAGCAGGAAGGATGAGAGGGCGACTGATCCTATCTTTGGTCCTGGATCCTCCCGGGATGACACAGTTGAGCAACCAAAGCATCAGATATTGCCAGCACGGCTTTGGCAGATAACTTGTGCATATCCATGTAAAAGTAGATGATTTCTTCTTCAAGATTACCCAGTTCGTCCGCAAGTTCTTCTTCTTCATTCGTGGAACCCTCGACTTCCTCTTCCTCGGCAATAGTTAGTTCCTGATGCACCTGAATTAGGTCAGCCACTTCCTGTTCAGTTCGTGGCGTCTGGACGTGAACTCTGCTAGAATCTTTCAAATTCGAAAAAGATAGCGAGTCCAAGCGGTGATATGGGGAGAAGACCCCTTAAAGGACTTTTTCTTGTTTGACAACCGCTAACAAATGCCATGATGGCACAACAATTCCTAGTATACTGTCAGGATTTCTGGGTTTTTTGTCTCCAACTCCCGGAGTTTTTCGTTACTCGGGGTATATTCTTAGTAGGGCTCCTCACCCCAAGAAAGTTTCGAGACAACATGCATTTTGTGCAAAGCCAGTCCCATCTCGTCATCGGGCGTGAAGAAGGTCCCCGTCTAACAGTTATATAATTCTATCAGGGCAACGAATAAGGGCCGGTTCATCTCCAGTCCATAACACGTACCCCTCACAACAAAGAACAAGTCGGTGGCCTTGACCTCCCGCTCATACTTTCTTAGAATCCATAGTCAAGCGACACCAGGAGACACTATAGTGTGCCCAACTGAGAACTCGCAACTGTCCCGTAGGATATGAGCCCTTCTTGGCAACCTGATGGAGAAAGGTGCCCGATGCATATATACTTAGGTTCGGTCTCAATTCACTGCTGATGAGGCTGGGCTTCAGTCCAAGCAAGGAGTAGGAGGGTGACTCCTTGGCGCTATAAAATTCTCCCTTGCTCTATTCGGTCCCGCATCAGACATTACATAGAGGAGCCCCCCTCGGCTCGGGGGTCAAGTTCCAGTCCATATACTGCGGACCCATCATCACCTCCAGGTCTGACAAAGCCAAGTGATGTCTGAAGGAAGGAAATATTATCTCCGTTCCACGGAAGGTGAAAGACCAGTTCTCCCTGATCAGCCCCGCCTGAGAAGACTCTAGCGCGTCCATGAATATAAAGTAAGAATTCTTAAAGAAATGCTTCCCATCCTTAGCATGGATCTTCCCCGCGTTCATCTGACCCAACAGAAAAGCAGACGTCTGCTCGGCGATCATCTGTTGGCGTTCCGGTGAGAGATCTTTTTCAAGATGCTTCCTGATGGCTCCAGCGAGATCTCCAAGGTTCATGTTCAAGGGCAGCAGGTTTTGCCCAAGGACCAGTTTGCCAGTTGGTGTAGTGGGCAAAGTCACTACAAAAACCATAAAAGAGTTTAATAAAAAATGTTCTATAATAATATAAATATGCGGCCCAGTCACCCTATGCAGCCGAGTCGGCCATACGGCAGAACTCGTCCATGCGGCATAGGCACCCATGCAGCCGAGTTATTCATGCGGCAGAACTCGTCCATGCGGCATAGGCACCCATGCGACCGTGTCAGCCATGTGGCAAAACTCGTCCATGCGGCTAACTTACCTCTGCGGCAGTGAGTAGTTGGCGTATAGGCATATCCATGCGTCCAACGGTGCACACGTGTCTTTGTGTTCTCGAGTGTTCATCTCTTTCACAGAACCTACCCTAAATAGGCGACTGAACGTCGGCGAGGAACGGCGGAGGGTCCGCTGCAGTGGCATGACCCTTCACCCTGCTTGTGATCTTCTACTTGCCCTTAGGAGCCTTCATAGCGGCAGCGGAGGAGGCAACCTTAGGAGCCATAGCAACAGCAAGGAAGAGGAAAGTGAAAAGGGATTTTGGAGAAAAAGACCTCTCTCTCCCCCCTTATATATAGGGGGGCTGCACGGTAACGGATGACGACGACTGTTCGAATATCGATCCATGATCCGTCTAGTTGGCGATGACTCTTCGTTAGTTGAGCCACTTTATCTACTGACGGTGCAAAATCCCAAGAGATCCGCTTAAAGATCAAAGCAAATCTCCTCATTTAATGATCAAACAGCCTGTCAGAGACAACTATGCGACAACGAGACTATGGGGCATGGCTAACATATATGGCCAAAAGCGCTCATCCATGCTTCTTTCAAAGTATTCCAAATTTATCATTTTGAAAACTTTGAAGGGGGTCTTATAGAAGCATAAAAAAATTATGCAGGCCGCATAAAGGTCATGCCCCCTCAACAAACTACAGAAAAGCCACATACGGCCTAAACAATCAAGTTAGAGAAAAGTCACATGCGACCTGAACAATCAAGCTACAGAGAAGCCACATGCGGCCTGAACAGTCAAGCCGCAGAAGAGCCACATGCGGCCTGATCAACCAAATCGCAGAAAAACTGCATAATATACTATATGCGGCCTGTATGACCCCTGAGCAGGGAGGTCGCATAAAAATCTATTAACATAGATTCCTATGTCTATCAGAAGCTCTGACACATTATCATCACTCTTAGATGCTTCGAGACTCATGAAGACGATGGCTCAGAAAAAGACAACAAGTCATATCAGTGCATTAATCGCTTCGACAAACGTGTCATACCACGTGTTCCCTCGTATGCGGCTACGCCTTATCCTGTCTCGCCAACATGGGGCTAAAGTGTCCACCGACCAAGGCCAGACGAGAGTTTGTATACGACCTCGCCAATATACGGCCAGAGTATCCATCCGACCAAGGCCAAACGAGAGCACGTATGCGGCTACAAGACCCATGCAGCCTCGCCATCATGTCGCCAGAGTGTCCATTCGACCAAGGCCCAAACGAGAGCACGTATTTGGCTACAAGACCCATACAATCGTGCCATCATGCGGCCAAGATGCTATGTGGCCTCCAGCTCACAAGATCTTTCCATTACAACAACATAGATCTTCGTACAGTTGGTGCTGACTACGTGTCTAGCTGACCAATTCACGCACACAACGGGTTGGTAACAACCCCGAGATCTCTTCAACATCATATCTCAACCAAGACCACGTAAAAATTGGCCAATGGCATGCGGCGATAGTTGCAACCGTATTCTGTTGAAGGAGCCTTATACGGCCACCAAATAGAGGCATATGCGACACCCATATTCCATCAACATGGTAGCTATAAATAGGAGCAACTTGAACGTTCTAAGGGCTTTTTTTCTTCTGCTTCAGAGAGAGAGAGATAGCACACCATCCCAGCTAATACATAGGAAGAGCATACCGAGATGAACAAAGAGAGAGCGTAAGCTTCCTCACCCTGCATCCGATTATTCACGGAGTAAATGAGATGCCATAGCACTCCTTGTCCATCGTTATACCCCAGATCAAAAAAATATTGTATTTAGATTGTCCATCCGGGACATCTTTGTACTTTCTTTTGTTTGTTGATTAAATTATGCTCTTTTAGAACCTTCGAATTTAATGGCGAACAATGTCCAACATGGTTGGCCGCATGCTGACTCAAGATGAGAAGTCTAGGCCGCATAGCACTTTGTGCCGCATAGAACTCCTTTGTCTCCCCCCACAGCAATTTTTCGGCCATAGCCAAAAGCTCAAAAATAAAAATTGTTTCTTCCATAGAAACCTCAAATGATGCCCAAATCCAGCAGAGTAAAGTTCTAAACTACTCAAAATTAAGTTCTCTTCAACATAGGACAACAAGTTTTCAAAAATATTAAGTTTTAAGAGATCAAAACCTAAGAAAACATAGAAAATCCTAAAACTTAAAACTTAGATCTACACTAATCCTTCCACCAAATCTGAAAATACCAAGTTCTAAATGCATGGAGAATCATATGGAAAACATAATAGAATAAAAATATAATTGTTTATCCATTTCTTGCAAGATATACTTGCCTATGGAGGGGGAGAAGAAAACCAAAGAAAGAGAATGGAAGAGAAAAAATGAGAGGAGAGAGAGTGAAGTTGGATTATATATGGAGTATTTGAGGTTTGAATCAAGGGTTCAACTCAAAATAAAAGTAAACCAAACAAATAAACCAAGAGCCAAGTGAACCAAAGAATGGGTCTAGTCTCTCCACAACATACAACTATGCTAGCAAAAAAATAAATATGCTCCAAATAAGTATATTGGGAACGGGGAGTGACATTTCTACCCACCTTAAAAAAAATTCGTCTCGAAAATTAAACTCAAGGCTAGCTAGAAAGGTCAAAGCAAGCAATAACTATCTACAAGCAATCTATCCATACAAACAAGCAAGTATAACAATAACACATATAATGAAGTGAAGCAACATCATCTTTTATGAGTGATTGTCGGTTACAAAATAAAAGATGCAAAGGCATACAGTGAAAATATACCTTATGAGTCAAATATATAAGGGTACCAAGATCGAATATCGTCCTCACGCTCCTACGTCGACTCTCCCAAAGAGTGATGCCCCCAAGCAACACGAACAAGACGGATAGTCCGGTTCTTGAGTACCTTCTATCTCTGATCCAAAATGGACATGGGCCATTCTTCGTAAGTCAAGTCGGTACCTATGGCTAACTCAGAGTGATCGAGGACACGACTCAGATATGGGACATACCTATGTAACTAAGAGACATGAAAGATATCGTGCACCTCGCGTAGCAAAGACGGAAGGGCAAGACGATAAGCAACATCCCCTGCTCTCTCGAGAATATCGAACGGTCCAACGTACCGCGGACTAAGCTTCCCGCAAACCCCGAATCTAATGAATCAACGGGTAGGCAAAATCTGCAAAAATATATGGTCGCCAACGGAAAACTCTAACGGCCTACGATGCTGATCTGCCCAATGACGATCTTATGCAACTCAAAGCCGCTCTCTAATCGGCTTAACCACTTCAACTGTCTGTGTGATCATCTCAGGCCCTAACATCTTTCGTTTACCAATATCATCCCATGCTAAAGGTGACCTATACTTCCTTCCATAAAATACCTCTAAAGGAGCCATTTGTATGATGGCCTGATAACTGTTGTTGTACAAGAATTCTACTAAGTGAAGGTAATCTTTCCAAGACCCATCAAAGTCCAAAGTACAATCTCGTAGTATATCTTCTAATGTCTGTATTGTCCTCTCTGACTGGCCGTCTGTCTGAGGATGGTACGCGATACTGAATCCCAACTTAGTACCCAAGTGCTCGTGTAAGCTTCTCTAAAAATGATATATAAAGTGGGTATCACGGTCTGACACTATACTTGTTGGAACTCTGTGCTACCTAACTATATGCTGCATATACATCTCTGCTAACTGCTCTGTGGACTGTCCTACTCGAAAGGAAGAAAAATATGCCACCTTCGTGAGTCGATCTACTATTACCCAAACTCCATCACGTCCAGTAGGGGATCTAGGTAAGCCGGTCACAAAGTCCATCGTAATGTGTTCCCACTTCCACTCTGGAATAGGTAGTGGTTACAATAATCCTGTTGGTCTCTGTTGCTCTGCCTTCACCTGCTGATATATGAGATACCATGAAATTAACCGAGCTCTCTGTAAACCCCCTCGACCAAAAATTGAGTTTAATTAGCTTAGATAGCATGATTAGGGTTAATCAGATGCAAATTAGAATTTATTACTCAGAATTTTAATTATTGTGCAGTGTTTATATTACCTAGGACACCTTATCGTTGCTTCGATATTTAGGATACTACACTAGCTATTACCCTCAAATAAATTTCATACACTTTGCCTAGACATACCAACCTACCATAATGACCTTCGTGTAACTCACAGATACTCATTTTTGTGCCTGATTTTAGTCGCACAAAAGTCGTTACAAACGTCCGTGCGTAAATTTAATTAATTGTATATTTACTTTCTTTGTCCGTTCCAATCGAAATTGAGACCCAACAACAACCCGTTTTGACCAACCCCAATTATGACATTATTATACTCTAAGCCTACCACGCCCATGACACTTGTGCCCACCCAATTTAGACTCCATATATTTTTAAATTAATTTAGGAACACCCGGTGCATTAATTATAATTAAATTAATGTAGTGACCCAACCCCACTCAAACTAGACCCAACTCCAACCCAAACCCACACACACACCCTCAAACGTCATACTAAATATCACACACCATTCTTGTCCACTACAAATCACCAAACATGGTGTTTTGTCACATCAAATCCTAAATTCCAATTTATGTGTAATTTTCTAATTGTTCAGGGCCTTTATGCAATTAAGAAATGAGGTGCCCCCCTCTCATTGGCCCAACCACATGAAAAAGGGACCCCCTTCCCTTAACCGGTCCACCATAATTTTTCCCCCATTTTTATGTACTCTACATTACTTTTTGAGGACACATCCCAACCCCATATTTCAAACCCCTTAGATCCTAGCCACATGTGCAACATGTGGAGGCTTCACACAACCCTAGAAAAACTACCCAGCCGGCCCTAATCCCAAGGATCCCCCCTCTCTCTCCTACAAATATTACATGTTACATCACTCATAAACCCACACAAAAACCTAAACTACAAGAGAAAACCCTAAGATCCCAAAAAACCCACACAACCCTCACCACCCTCACCCGACCTTCCCGCAGCCTTCCCCCGGCCACCGCCGCCTTCGGCCACCCCCGAATCCCTTTCCCCTCCGACCAGCCCCCGCTGCAGCACCTCCAGCCACCGCTGCTCCGCGGGCAGCAGCCGCCCATACCCCCGTCCTCACCAACAGCCTGATACCCCGCTGCCCGAGCCGACCACCCGACCGTCCCCCGGCTCGCCACCACTACTCGGCCTGCCACCCCACTTCGTCGACGACCCCCCAGCCCGTCACCTCCGTCCCCGCCACAGCTCGCCCCCGATCTCTACCTCAGCCGGCCGGCGCGGCCCCCGCAGCGGCATCCACTGCTGAATACCACAGCTGCTGACGACACCCCCCCGCGCTGTCGGAGCTCCGCCCGACCATCCTCGCCGGCGACGACGTGCCCGGCGGACCCACCCCCGACCCCCTGGACTCTGAGGTACATACCTAGGGTATTGTACAGTATATTATACATGGTATAGTGAATACATTGTGTGTATTTTGTATATACTAAATAAATATATGTATACGTATTCTATTTTTGGTATTTATATGTATACCTATTCTATATATATACTGTATTCTGATTTTCTGTATATTTTGTATATAATATATATATATATATATATATATATATATATATATGTATTTCGTATTATATGTATTGTATATATTGGTATATTATATATGTATATGTATATATATATATATATATATATATATATATATATATATATATATATATATATATATATATATATATACTTTGTGTATTTAGTACATTATGTAGTGTGTATATTAGTATATTATATATGTATATGTATATGTATATGTATATGTATATGTATATATATATATATATATATATATATATATATATATATATATATATATATATATATATATATATATATATATATATATATATATATATACTTTGTGTATTTAGTATATTATATATTGTGTATATTAGTATAATAAATATATATATACTTTGTGTATTTAGTATATATATGTTAGTATATTAAATAAATATATGTATATATATATATAAATATATATATACACTGTGTGTATTAATATAGTATATACTAGTATATTATATATGAGTACATTATACATTGTGTATATATATACATATAAATATATATATGAACTTAACTATATATGTTGTATATGTATATATTTATGTATATAAATTGTTATTTAAATATATGTATATGTATTAAATTATATATAAGGTATTATGTATTTAAATATTATTTACATATATATGTAAATGTATTTTATTAATATGTGTATATGTACATATTAATTTGTGTATTATTAAGTAATTGTATAGATGTTATTTTAAATATGTACAATTAAACATACGTATTTTATTATGTTTAAATATGTATTTGTGTACATATATGTATATGTGTTATATATAAATATATGTACTACGTGGTCCAACTAGATGGACAGTCATGACCCTGCGTCAATTTATGACTGCAAGTAGTGTGTCATGATCGTACTATTGTAGTGACTGATGTTGGTATTATTATATTATATATAGGATCGCTGGACCGTACAGGCGAGACTTCAGGAGCAGGATATTGGCATTCGCAGCTAGAGGACTCAGGCAAGTATACCTTGCTGGATTACTGTTTAAATAAAATCATAACTGTTGTATGATATCTGTTGCAATATACATATAACTGTGCGCGTCCGAGATTGACTCGGGTGCAGTCGACGAATATGTCGATGAGTAGTGTACTTGACCTAGCTGCTAGCAGACTCACCTACTACTGTGAGAATATTCTGATATCTTCCTAGACCGTGACACTTGTACACGTATCACGATGGTAAATTCATGTTGGGATACGGGTTCGCGTACCCGACTCGCTATCGGTGCGTATGACATGCATCACAGTTTAGCATACAATTTAGAGTGATCTAGTTAGATGAGACTTGGCATATAGTTACGGAATATTCACGTCGTGTATTTGACTTGTGTATCCGCATTGGACGGGAAGGACAACTGATAGGCGTATGGGATACACACATTGGACTCTGTAGTATCCAGAAGAGCCACGAATCCGATGACTTTCTTTATTCAGATACCGTGTTCTTCGGAGCGATACGGACGTATATACATTTGTAGATACCTCATTCTTTAGAATGATAGATGTTATATGGACATATACCATGCTCTTCGGAGTATGGACGTTATGCCTACACCTACCCATCCGTTCCAAGGTTGTCCTCATATTGCATTCACTTAGATGGTTAGCACACCCCTTTATTTTATTCAGTACTATATATGGCATGTATTTTTGTATCTTGTTACGTCCCTCTGAGGACCTGGTTCCCTTCCAGATTTGGACGAGGCGTATTACCCCACTGTGTACGGACCTGGACTGGAGACGAGGTACGCTCTCGAGGAGGAGCTAGAGGTGCTACCGTCGGAGTTTCCTTGATTACTTGGTAGGCCTTCCGCCTAGGACTGGAGCTTCTTATCTAGATAGCAGTTGCTCTAGTCATACTCTTATTTTTGTCTTCAGTACTCTATTTCATCATTTGTAGTGGGTTTGTTCCCACCGGACATAGTTGGTTTGTATTATGACATTTTGACTCTGCTCTTATTTTCCAGTATTTATTTCAGTACTTCTTGTTGTATTGTAGATGAGATTAGACTCTGCCTGTTGTATGATAGTATTAGACTTGTTAGATTTAGGATAGTGCAGCACGCTTCACTAGGATCCATTAAATTGGGATATCCTCGGAGACGTGTCAGCTGGCCAATGCCACGTGGCCTGGTCCCGTGTATTTTGGGACTGGGGCGTGACACTCTCTCTCTTTTTATTCTGTTCTACCAGAAATGTTGCTTGATATCATGGTACATCTTTGTGTCTCCTGGATGAATAGAATATTGAGAACTATGTTCCTCGGTCATCACTTCATGTCTGATGTCTCCACTTAGCACACAAAGATGGTTTTTAAATCTAAGTGTTCCATCTTCATGAATCCTTAATTCCTCCCTAAGGCCAGACTCACATTCTTCCCTAAGCTTCTGAATAAGAGAATCTTCTGCTTGAGCCGCCTTGATCCTCTCCACCAAGGTTGACTGTATCTGGAGACTGGCTAGTACTCCTGCTCCTTGAGGTAAACTACCTCAATGCCCATCTCTCAAAGATCTTCTAGTATATGCTTTTGAGTTGTCAAGATGAATGCGCTTTCTCTCCTACTCAGAGCATCTGCCACCATATTTGCCTTACCTGGATGATACTGAAGTGCTACATCATAATCCCCAAATATTCTAGCCACCTCCTATGCCTCATGTTCAGGTCCTTCTAGGTGAATATGTAATTTAAACTCTTATGATCCGTGAATATCTCCATTTGATCTCCATATAGATAATGCCTCCATAACTTGAGTGTAAATACTACTGCTGCTAACTCCAAATCATGCGTTGGATAATTTATCTCATGATCCCAAAGTTGCAGAGACGCATAAGCTATCACATTTTTGTGCTGCATCAATACACATCCAAGTCCTTTCCCAAATGCGTCACAATAAACTATGAACCCTCCTGATCCTACTGGAAGTGTAAGGATCGGTGCTGATATCAGTTTCTCCTTTAACTTCTTGAATGTTGCTTGGCGATTTGCTGTCCAAACAAACTTCTCCTTCTTGCGGGTTAGATGAGTTATTGGCGCTGAAATTCGTGCAAAATTTTGCCATGAACCTCCGGTAATATCCCGCTAACCCCAAGAAACTTTGCACATCTGCTGTAGTCCTCGGGACTAGCCAATTCTCTACTGCTTCAACCTTCTTAGGGTCCACTGATACTCCTGCTTCTGAGATAATGTGTCCCAAGAATGATTCATGATATAACCAGATTTCACACTTACTGGGCTTAGCATATAGCTGATACTCCCTCAGAACTTGTAATACTTTTTGAAGATATTTTTCATGCTCTTCTTTACTGCCAGAGTAGACAAGAATGTCGTCTATGAATGCTACTACAAAGGTATGGCATGAAGATTTGATTCATCAAATCCATAAATATTACTGGAGCATTTGTCAATCTGAATGACATAGCTAAAATTTTGTAATGCCCATATCGAGATCGAAATCATGTCTTCGATATATCTTGCTCCCGAGCCCTCACTTGATAATATCCTGATCGAAGGTCTATCTTGAAAAATACTTTCGCTTCGCTCAATAGGTCAAACAAGTGATCAATCCTAGACAATGGATACTTGTTCTTCACTGTTACTGCATTAAGTTGCATGTTGGCTATACACAACTGTGTCATCCCATCTTTCTTCTTTACTAGAAGCGCTGGTGCTCCCTATGGTGATCCACTAGCCCGAATAAACTTTTTTACCTTCAGTTCTTTCATATGTTTATATAGCTGGTTGATTTTCATTGGTGACATCTGATAAACCTTGTTGGAAATTGGCTCTGCTCCTGGCTTTAATTCTATGCAGAACTCTACTTCTCTTACATAGGGTAATCCTGGAAGCTCTTCCAGAATTACATCAAGAAATTCTTCAATTATTCGAGGAAGCTGATCTTCAATTTTCTCTACTATTGCTATGTCATCTTCATGCTAGTCCCTCACCGTTCTATTAAAGATAAACTCTTCCTTAATTGGGATATTAAATAATACTCTACCTCTACTGCAATCTATCATCGTATGACTGTCTCTCAACCAGTCCACGCCTAGAATAACGTCAAAGTTATCCATAGGAAACTCGATCAACCTTGCAGGTAATAAATACCTGCATACTACGATTGGACATGCTAGACATACTCTATCAACTCCTATGAGACCATTACCAGTGAGTATATTTAGCCTCTCTGGCAATGTCTTAAACTCCAATCCAATTCGTGTCATAAATCGTACACATACAAATGAATGGGATGCTCCCGAATCAAATAATGCTATGGCAGGAAAAGATGTAACGATAATATTACCTGCCACCACGTCATCTGATGTCAAAGCCTCCTCCAGAGATAGGGTAAAAGCTTGCATGTGGCCTTGTTGTGCTCCTTGTTGCTGCCTCCCTTAGATACGCAATTGTAGCCTCTACTGCCCATACTACGGATTCTTCTACTGGTTATACATCTGAGTTTACGTCAATAATGGATGCTGATCCAAATGCCTGAATTCTAGTGCTTGTACCCTATACTGAGTTACCCCTGGTGCTGATAAGGCTAATCGATGTACTGGCCCTTAAATTCTCTCCATCATCCGACAATTGGCGATCTGATGGTCTGGACTACCATATCACAGGCACAATCCTTGCGCTGCCCAACACACATCTTTGGTATAGCCTCCTTTTCCATAATACGTATATTCGACTGGGGCTCCCAATCATTATTGTTGCTGTTGCCTCGGCTGATATGGCCGAGCTGGTGCTGTTGTTGCCGAAGCCACTGTCCTCCTTAGTGATGTGTCATAAATGCGAATACCAAGAGATAGTGCTGACGTCTGTTGTGCTGGTCCTTCTCCTCCGCTCTGTGTATGAGACCTCTTTTGTCCTGTCTTCGAAGCTAATCTCTGCATTATCAGTTTATGTCGCCTAGATGCGATCAATACTTCGCCGAAGGTCTGGTAGTTATGGTCCTCTACCTGTTGCTAAATTTCCAGATAAAGTCCATACTGAAACCTCATCGCCCGCTCCAGTTCTGTTGCTACCATTGTTGGGGAAAATCTGCTAAGCCTTAAGAACTCTGATGCGTAGCCGTCCACCATCCTCCCAGACTACTTGAGATTGATAAACCTCTGTTGTAGCTCATACTGAGCTACCACTCCGAAATATATAACCCTGAAACAGGTTCTGAAGTTGTCCCATGAGACATTTTATCTTAAACTAACCTCTCTGCTGTCCACAAATCTCTGTCAAGGTCCTGGAGTTACAATCGAACCTAATCAACTTGTTTCTCAGATAGAACCTTTCCTGCTGTTTGTATTGTCTCAATGTTCTGCAGCCAAGCATATGCGATAATGGCATCCTATGTGCCATTAAAGTACTTAGGGTTGAGTCGACAGAACCTCATCGATGCCCCTGGGTCTGTTCTAACACTTCTTTCCAAGGCCGTTTGTAATCCTTGATGCAATAAAATATTCCGCTCTTGCAGTTGAAGCTGCTGATGTTGTTGAGCCGGCATCATTCCTCAAATAATCTCTAGCAATACTGGTGTATCAAGGGATAATGGCAGTGCTGGTACGACCGGGGGTACTGAAAGTTTTGGTAAATATTGTTCCTCATGCTCCTCTACTGGTTCTATCCTGACCCCTCCAAGAACAGGTGATGTCTTTCGTTGTGGGCCAACGGATTATAGTCCTATTGAAACTACTGGTGCTCCAACCATCGATTCTAGAAAAGCCCTAAGGAAAAGAACAGGACAAGAAAGGATCGAGGAATCAATGGTACATAAGTCAAACTGAGTTTGAGTAGACAGATTCAGAATTTTAAGGAGGAACATGTTTGATTGAGATTTTCTATAATCAAGCCACCCCACAAGTCTGAAAAATAGACCAGCATGAGACACCAATAAAACCTTGTCATGCCCCAGATCCAGAATACTAGAGAGCGGAGGAATGACTCAATCAACCATATCTTGCAAAATACTGAAGCAACCCGCAATGTGTTAAGGTTGTCTAGAGACAAGGGGTGCATACTTCAATCAAGTCTTCTAGGGTCAAGAACTTTTATATCTCAATCATTCAAACAAGTAGCAATAACATATAATATTTCAGATTAAGCAGTAAGGCGTCATATATGCCGTATTAGAACATTCTAGAGATCTAGCAATATAGAGTGATATGTCAGATACACAATCAAAAGTATACATGACGGTGAGTCAGCTGCAGTATGGATATCTTATAGTTATGTAAGGAACTAGTGTCAAATTTTTTTGGATAACATGTGCCGGTTGGCTAAATACCCAAAAAAATATAGTTTACAAAAGACGAGCAGTGAATGAAGGAACCCACTCGTGACCCTCAGCAGCCATTCCTTCTGGTGCGTGCCGTCAGTGAGAGTTAGATACGCTTGATCCTTGGGTGCTGGCTCTAAATCTGGCCATACAAAACCAGTGGGGTCAGACCCCCTGTTTGCCATTAAATATGAAAGTCGGAAAGAACTTGATTCAATTGAACAAACTAAAGAAAGTACAAAGAAAAGTTCTATAAGACAATCTAAGTACAAAGTTATTTTCTGGGGGGTGACAATGGAGGGTTAGGAGTGTAGCAACTCTCTTTACTCCGCAGATGATGCGATGCAGAAGCTTTTCTCTCTTGCTCGAGTATAAATCTACAGATAGCCAGCCAGCCTTTTGTAAGAGGATAATACCCTATTATTTATAGTTGTTCAGTGGCCGCATATATTTTGGGCCGTATGGACGTTGGGAGTTGGCACATATCTTCTCCTAACAGAAAGGGATTACAACTATGCACAAGAATCTGGGCTTCAGTTGTCACATAGACATTTGTTAAAAAAATTCTATTTACCAAATATCTGGATGGTTCTCATCTGTTGTAGGCGCGACTTAGTCAAATGGACATGTGATCGCTATTTGGTTGGAGAGAATCACTCAGTTGTAACAGCAAGATTTTATCGATGTGGAATCTGGGACACATGTGGCCAAAGACGCACGGGACGCATGGAGTCTGGAACGCATGGGGCAGAGACGCATAGGCAAAATGGAGTTTAGAATGCATGGGCCAGAGACGCATGGACCGCATGGAGTCTGGAACGAATGGGCCAGAGCCGCATAGGACGCATGGAGTCTAGAACGCATGGGGCTAGAGAAGCATGGACCGCATGGAGTCTGGAACGCATGGGCCAGAGTCGCATGGGACCTTTTGTTGTGTTGTATACGTGGCTCTGCACTATCTTTGGGACTTTTGAATCTTAGTCTATTTTCGTCCTTCGAGGCGATCAGAAAATTTTTTTTTGTCAGGATTCTGTGTCAGGCACCATCTTTTTTGTCAGGACGTCATGTCAGGTCGACCTGTGGCCAGTTGTCAGGATGCGTGTTTGGACCATATGGGTGTCTCTTTTCTGGGCCGCATGGTGTCCATGCGGTCCAACATTTGTTGAGTTTTATTTTGGGGCACGTGGACGTCGGTCACATGGATGCACATTTTCTATACTTCTAAAGACCCCCTTCAAAGTTTTCAAACTGATAAGTTTGAAATACTTTTAATAAGAAGCATGGATAGGGTACGTTCTGGCCGCTACCTGCTGGAGAAACGATGGTCACTCGAGTGCAGAAGACATATATCTTCCAAGAACTCCTTGAGTCCCCTGCCAATTTAGAGGAGCAAGTTTTTGAAGATGCTTCTCGTCAATTGTTTATGTCCTCAGACGCTTGCTACTTTTATTTTCTGGAAATGTACATAAATGATTTGGAGGACTCTGATTCCTCTTCTGCTTGACGTTTGTATTCTCTCCTTTTTTTATTTTAATGAAAGGAGAAATTACTTTTATCGCTGTTGTGACATTTGCGGTGCTAGTACTAGAGGTGAGATGATCATAGTACAACATTTGAAGTAAGTATGGACATCCCACTGGGAGATTTTGGTGGACCTATTACCCTTTTGTGCACTTGGGGGTGCGAGTAATAGATTTAAAATAAACTCTATCAGTGGTAATATGGACATGATAGATTTTGTGGATCCACTACTTTTTGCGCACGTTAGTACAAGTAATAGGTTTGAGACAAGCCCTGCCAGAGGTAATATGGACGTAATAGTTTTTGTGGACTTATCACCGCTGGCATACTCCGGATTGGGTACGTGTGATAAGTTGGAAGATAATCGATATCAGAGGTAATATGGACGTGATGATCGATGGTCAAGGCCAAGAAGTTTTTTCAGAGGTAGTATGGACATGGCAGACTCCGCCGGAGTAGTGTATTAAAGTGACAGTCCAGAGGTAATATGGACATAAACCGACACCCAGGAAGATACGATATAGTTTGGTAATAGAGGAGTATCAGTCTAATTTTGATGTACTAATTTTTGAGAAACTTTTCGTTGATAGGCATCAGGAGCAAGTTGCCGTCGGGTTTTGCTAGCCGGTATGCACCATTGGAAAATACGGTTTTCATAATGAATGGGCCCTCCCATTTAGGTTAGAATTTGTTGGCCATCTTATAAGTCATAACCATCGGTCTTCTTACTGTTAAGATGAAGTCACCCACTTGAAATGTTCTCTGTTTTATCCGTTTGTTGAAGGCTCCAGAGAGACGCGCTTGATATAACTCTATGCGTTGTTGAGCTATGAGCCATTTCTCGTCAAGTGCTTCCAAATCCTGTAATAATCGGCTGTAGTTGTCGTCCGTGGTTAGTTGGTTGGAGAGAGCTACTCGTAGTGAAGGAATTTGAATCTCGAGCGGGAGTACTGTCTCACTTCTATATACCAAAGAGAATGGCGTATTCCCAGTAGCTGTCCGGACTATTGTACGGTAGGCCCAGAGATATTCGTCCAGCTTCTCATTCGAGTCGCATTTGTTGGAAGACACAAATTTTTTTGAGGCGCTTGATAATGTTTTTGTCGAACGCTTCCACCAGACCATTTACTACGGGATTGTATGCTGTGGAGGCTACTTTTTGGATTCGGTTCTTGTCACAAAATCGATAGAAGGCGTAACTTGCAAACTGTAGACCATTATCGTGGACGATCTTACACGGCAAGCCGAAGCGATATATGACGTAGTTAATCATGTTTGATATTTTGACTTCAGCGAACAGAATAGCTTTCGCCCACTTAGAGAAGTAGTCGGTGATCGGCAGGATGAACCGATGTCCTTTTGATGAAGGCAGACTGATTATCCCGATGATATTCATTTTCCATGCCTTAAACTGCCACGATGCTACCGTTGGGTGTAGAAACTCAGATAACTGGTGGATGAAGTCTGTGTGAATTTGGTATGCTTGGCACTTCCTTGCCTAATCGATAGCATCTGCTACCATCGTCGGCCAATAATAGCCCATTCTCCGAAGACGGTCCTGTAGCTTTGGACCGGGTTGATGCGTCCCGCAGACGCCATCGTGAGCTTCACAGGGGGCTTGTTTTATCTCTATATTTGATAAGCATCGGAGCAGAAGGCCATCATAGGACCGACGGTACAATATTTTGGTCTTCGTATCGTAATAAAAATGGAGGGAGCGTCTTCTGTTTGAAGTAGGTTCCTTTGGATTTTTAGGAAGAGTTCCATAGACTACGTAGTCGATGAATAGAAGCTTCCAATCTTGAGTATCAATGTCAACCTCAGCTGCATAGGTGAGGCATAAGCATAGGTTTCTTTTGGGACATACCAGCTCTTGACCGATCATCGTGATTAGCTGATGGGTATTGTCTGGGACTACCAAGGAAGCAGCGAGGCCGACTAAAGTGTCTGCCTTAATGTTTTACAACCAAGGGACATGCTCAATAAAGAATATCTCGAAGGTCACGATAATGCTAAGTTTAACTTGGTGGTAGGGGATCAATTCTTCGTTTCGGACTTCATATACTATCCAGACTTGATTGACGATTAGCTGACAATCGTCGTAGGCCTCCAAGTACTCTACTCTGACTTGCTTGGCGAGCTGGAGTTCGATGATTAGGGCATTGTACTCTGCCATGTTATTGGAGCATGGCTCCGTGAGAGAGTATATACGATTGATGATGAGGCCGTATGGGGAGATCAACACTATCCCGACCCCAGCGATGATGTTACCTTTAGGCCCCGCTCTTGAAGCACCGTCAAAGAATATTTGCCAAACTGTTTCATATGAAGTGATGCTGGCGTCTGCCACTTCATCTATAATCTCTTCATAGAGCTTTGAGATTTCTGACCCCGGGTGGACTGCCAGAAAGTCGGCCAATGCTTGACCCTTGACGGCCTTCTGTGGGACGAATACCATATCATATGGAGATAATAGTATTTTCTAGGTAGCCAAGCGGGAACTGAGTGCCCCAGGTTTGGTCATGAGGACCCTGAGGGGGTTGACTTGTGATATTACATAAATGGTCTGTCCAATCACGTAGTATCGAGTTTTCTGGATGGCAAATACCAGCGCAAGACACTCATTCTCGACGGTGGTATACCTATGCTCTGGGCCGACCATCATCCGGCTGAGGAAGTATATGGCCTGCTCGTGGCCTGAATCACTATTTTGGGCTAACAGGGTCTCGAAAAAGTGATCCATCATACGTACATAGAGCAAAAATAACTTTCACATGATCGGGGCCACCAGCACAAGAGGGTTTAATAGGTATTCTTTGATGTTATCGAATGCTCGTTGACACTCTTTATTCCAAACAAAGGAGACATATTTCTTTATGAGCCGTGTGAATGACCGACAACTTCCAGTAAGGTTGATATGAACCCCATGATGTATGACAACCTCCCTTATAGGCCACAGAGGTCCCGGAGGTTCCTTGGTAGATTCATCTCCATGATGGCCTTGGTCTTGTTGGGGTCTATGTGAATACCCCAGGAAGTGATGACAAAATCCAAGAATTTACCGTTGGAGACTCCCAGGAAGGACTTGGTTGGGTTCATCTTGAGGTAATGTGCATGCATTAATTCAAACATAGTCCTCAGGTATTGGAGGTAATCATCTTTAAAGCGACTCTTGATGACGATATCGTCGACATAGCATTCTACTGTAGTGCGCAGATGTTCGCCAAAAATGGTGCTCATAGCTTGTTGATATGTAGTACCTGCATTCTTCAGACCGAAAGGCATGACCGTGTATCGAGGTCCGGTATGATGTATGTTTCTCATCGTCAGAAAATATCTTAATTTGGTTATATCCTGAAAAGCTATCAATGGAGGACATGCACTCAAAGCTAGAAGTGCTGTCGATCATTACGTCGGTGATTGGAAGAGAAAATTCGTCTTTGGGACATGCTGCATTTAGATTACGGAAGTCGATGCAGATTCGGATCTTCCCATTCTTCTTAACGACAGGCATAATATTGGCTATCCATTTGGGGTATTATTCCTCGCGGATGAAACAACTAGCTATCAGCTTGTTGACTTCATGTCACGACCCGCACCCAGATTTTGGGGCACGAGAGCGTGGGTACGTCCAGCCTACGCCGCAGCATCGGCGGTAGAACACTGTCTAGGTCATGTAACTATCTAATCAATCTCACATGAATATCCAACTCCATAAGGAGACACAACTATCATATTATAATTTAGAATATACTCAATCACATAAACTAAAGCACGATGCGATATCGAAGCAAACAATAAAATACAAGACAAGTCTAACAACAATAAATAATCTAACCTGCAATCAGTAACATCCAATCTCCAAGTATGCTGGAAATAAGTCCTCTATGTCACAGTCTGGAAAAAATATCCAGTCAGGATTGGAACGAAATACACCTCTAACAGCAGTTCCACATATATTGATAAAAACTATAACACAGTGTAAAGAAATACAGGACATATATGAATAACTGGCAATAAGATACTGGAATAAAGGAAATACTGGAATAAAGTACTGGAACATCATCATCATCAATATGCATCTGACAAGGAATATAACTACAAGTGTACGCAAGTACAAAGAACTGGTATGTAAGTGTATATAAGAACAACAACTAGAACATGTGGAAATACAAGATCAATCTATCAAGATACATGTCAAGAATCATCTATCTAAGTATGTGAAACATTAGTATATCATGTGATCGGCTTGGGTCTGATCAGGCTTGTTACATATGATTAGCTATGATTCATGTAGGGTCAGGCTAACCATCCGGATAGCTATAATGCGAGCAATAGTCAGGCTAATCACATGTAACATGCTATGAGGAATGTAATGGTCAGGCTGCACCGACGTGAGGTGTGGGTGAGCTATGATGCATGTAAGGTTGGGTATGATCACATAAGCTACTAACATTTTTCCTTTTTCCCCAGCTAGCACGATGGATCCCCAATCACGACTCCTCGTGACGGGTCTCAATGATACCAACTCGTGTAAAGAACAGTGTCAGAGTCATGTATGCTATACAACACGAATTATAAAGATAATCAACATAATGAAAACTGTCAGAGAATGTACTCGCCTGGGGTCCTGCTACTGGTATGAATCAGAGTCCAAGTCACAGTCCAAATAGCCTATGTATTATAATTTACCATGTCAAAGATAATTTATTTTAATTTATTTAATTCTGCAATAATTACTCTAAAATCCTATTTTAATCTTATTATTCTGATTTTTAGGTTAATTCCTAAATTTTGTCCAAAGGAACTGAATTTTATCAACTCGAGACTCATGACACGCAAATCGAGGCGATCTGTTGACCAAAAAGTCAACCAACACAAACTCGACTTTCATGCATGATTTCCTATAGATTTCAGCGTCAAAAACACGCTGGAATTTACGGTTTGTCCAAATTCAAATTTGTTTGGGAATTATGGCACATACAAGTTTCGTATCGTGCACCGATGGTTAAATTCTAACCTAGAAGTTCTATAGAATTAACAGTATGAAAATACATCGAATTAAATTCCAGGAAAAACATTTGTCAATTATCTCGATATTAGCTTTCCGAAACTTTAAACGGTTCATGATTCTGATTCCTGGTTCTCCCAGAATCGCGAAAACATCGAAACACGTCTATTTTCGAATATGCTGTGCTCTACGAATTTTCTAGAATTTAATACTCATAATTTCGTAAAACAAATTATATAATCAGAAATTTAACCTTAATATCGTTCTAACATAAAAAATTAGGCCTCGTTTGGAGTCCGGAGCTATGCACAATGGCTTCTGGAAGATGAAGGAACCCTAGATGGCAATTCTCCAAAATTCGGCTGAAGAAAAACCCTAAAAATAAATAACTAAACTAATATATATATAGAGGAGGGAGAAAGCAGCCGCGGCTTAGATCTTGACACGTGGCAGCCATCCAACGCTGCCCGCCCAAATCGGATGGTCACAGTTCGATGCGGCTCGGCTCAGCTGAGTCCGAGTCGAACTATGACTCGGCTCAGCTCGAGGTCGGCTCGGCTCGGCTCGCACCCACCCACCCCGCAGTCACTGACAGGCGGGCCCGGCACTGTTTGCTGCGGGAGGCTGACAGGTGGGCCCCCTGTTTGCTGACTGGGCAGAATTAATTACTTTTTGGTTTTTCTTTTTCAGAAATTAGTTTTTAATTCAGTTTTCCCTAATTAACTCAAAATAAATGCTAAAAATAATCAGAAAATTCCCAAAAAATTCTAGAAAATATATTTGATTATTTAGAACCTAAAATAAAAGTTTGGAATATTTTTAATTATACTTGACCCTAAAATAAATTCTTGAAAGTCCTAGGAAATTAGGGTTACTAGTTTTTAATTAACAAAAATTATGGAAAAATCCCACTAGCCCCAAATTAACCTAAAAATAATATTTAAGCACGAATTTCAGGATACGGAGGTTACAAGTCTACCCACCTTAAAGAAATTTCGTCCTCGAAATTTAAAATCCTTAATAGTTGTTTGTATTCATTTATATTATTTTACAATCAAAATTAAATTCATCAAATCATATAATCATGAAGTAAATCCATATTGCTATAAAACTTCCAAAATTCTATAGATATCATATTCCTAAAATCTTCAAATTTAAAATCGAATTCCATTCGTATCATAATCTCCTAAAAACTTTATGCTAATTACTAAATACAAAATTTAATATCCAATCCTCTAATTTTAAATCCACTCAATGTATATTTATAAAATTTAAAAATCTCATCCAAAAAGTTTGTATTTAAATACTAACCCATTAATCATCTTACTCCTCAAATTTTGAGTAAATCACTAAATATAAAATTTACTATCCAATCCTTTAATTGAAATCCCGTCAATGCATATTTATAAAATTTAAAAAAATCTCATCCGAAAATACTATTCCATTAATCATCTTACTCCTCTAATTTAAGTCCAATCGATGCATATTTATAGAATTTAAATTCTCATCCCAAAATTTGAATTCAAACACTAATCCATTAGTGATCTTATTCCTCGATTCTTTTTCCACACAATACTCAAATAATATAATACTCGCAAAATCTTCAATTGCAATATTCAAAATAAATCTATATCTTGCAGTCAAATAAATATAATGATAATCTTCTTCATTCCTCAAAATTTAATGACAATTTCAATCATATTGTAATCTTCATAAAAATTAATGTTTTAACGAATCGTCAATTCTGCCATATTGAGTTCTCAACTCTTCATTTAAATTAATATTTATCCTCAAAATTTAAGGCACATTGTCTCTCTCTGTCAAACCATAACCTTTTCATTAATCTTTACTACGGTCAAACCCCCAACAATAAAGATCTAAGAAAATCCTACCTACCATCATACAATATACAATCTAGAAAAACATACATGGTTATGGTCTCCTTTGTCATGGTATTGCAGTCTCTGCTAGTGTGTACTACTAAATATTTTTAGCAAGAGAATCATTGATGCAAGCTATGGTACTAGAAGATTAATTAATCAATCAAATAGACAAAAAGAACAGAAGGAAAGAACAAAACATAGCCTTCTAACCCATTACTCGGATATCTACAACCTCTATCATACAATTAACTCTGGCACATTTATTCACAAATTCCTGTCCCTATACACTGATACCCATATCAACTAATCACTAGTCCACAAGATATCCAGGGATACATCCATATTACACACATCTGTCTATTTAATACAAAAATATGATACCAAGGACCTCTTAACATAATCATCGGTCAAATGATGCATCTAAAGTTTGATACATGTATCCCTTTAGGTACCACTGTTTCTACTACAAGCACACTCACCTCTAGCTCTCTTACTTACTACAATTGTTCATACTAGTTGTTCTTATCACTCAAGTGTACACCAAGTGCAACACCATACTAAGTACTGCTCTCTCTAATAAAACTCTAGATGGACACCCAAGTCAGTTTGCAGTGCCATCTCATTCATGCTCAAGTCAACAGATCCTTACACATATATATCATCTACTCATATTCTAATATATACTTCTTACTCACCATAAAATTTTATCCTCAAAATAAAATTATCAAAATTTAACTTCTCGAACAATTTAAAATAAAATGCATATACCTTCCTCAAAAGTCAAATGCTCAAATATCAAAATAAAGTTTTAATCACTTCCAAAAATCTTTATAGCTTTGACTATGTTTATTGAATTAATTTTTGAATCCTCAAACATTTTAATAACATAAAAATCTCAACTCCTTAAAATTCTTAAAAATTGAAATTTATTTCCACTCTTCAAATTATAAATTTAAATCCATAAGTATACATATAAATACTCACAGTCTCTAATACTCAAGGTGCACACAAATACACCAATTATCTACAACCTCAACTGTGTACTAAAATTTGTACTGCCCGGATTACTTGTACTATTACTCCCAATAATTAAAGTTATCATCACACGCATTTTCTCCAATGATTTTCTATCTATATTAATTGGTACACCAATCTAATTATCATCACACGAAGTACTTACTGTCATTAGCACATTGCTCAACAAATCTTTGATATAGAATCACTAGCACTATTGGTATGGTAACACTAGCTTTATCATTAGATTATCTCATCAAACTTATTAGAACTCACGATCACTTGCACTTTCTATAATACCCATGCTTTACTTCAATATCAAGGGCAGGCATATGGTTCCATATCTCGATTGATGTATAAGCATATCTCTTAAACCTTTTACAGCCTGTTAAACTAATATGTGATACATTTCACAACTTTTATTACCAATCTTGATATTTCTCTACTCATGGTATCTCATTAAAACCCTTTATGCATATACATTTCTTTACTCATGATACACCCAGTATCAATCATTAAATTGAACATCATGCTCCATTAATCTTTAACAAAATTCCTTGATACTTAATTATTTACATAGATCATCCAATTACATAATTTAATGACTATCCAGGACTGGCATGCTGATTCTGATACTTACTCTTGGAACCTTCACTGATACTCTTACTCCTCTTTCTATAATACCAATACTAATTATAATAACACCTATTATAGAACTATTGCTACAAGGTACTATGCTATGGGTATCTCTAGATTAATGCCTACTGCTCACATGTCCAACTAAAAAACACTTACAAACTCACAAGTCACACTCAGTCAACACTAATATAAGACACATACAAAATTGTAAGTCACTAATTATCATACTAATAAGGAATCCTCAAAGAAAAGAAGCTCAAAAGGAACTGGATAAGGACTGAAGGTATTTCTACTGCTGGTAAAGAAAAAGAAGCGATGGAACAAAGTCCTAGAATAATAGAAATAGATAAGTCTTGAGATGATACCTTAAGAACCAATTTAAGATACAACCTGATAATCATACACGTATGTCCGAAATTATGACACTCAGAATTCTCGCCTTGCCAGTAAGCATAGATGCGATAAACTATAGGTTCCGTAACTAAGGTATGCAACTCTATAATCATGTCACCTAGAATCTTCGCCACGCCAACCGGTATGGCTGCGAGAGACTCTAAATTCCATAACTTAAGTATGTACATCCAAGTCAGGTTCCTACGTTCTCGTCACGACAGCTAATATGGCTGCGATAAACTCTAGGTTCCATAACCAAAGTAGATGTTTTACCTTTCTCACTGTCCTCATCAATATATGTCATCAGATGATACCATAAATTTTAGCCTGTAAAATTCATCTCGATATGAAATCAACTCAACAACGATACCAAGAATTAAATTTAACAACTGGTCAACAAGAATCAAACTCAATAATGATACCAAGATTTTAATTTAATAACTGATCAACAAAAATCGAGTTCAATAACAACAAGCGAGAGCGGACGAAAACAAGAAAAAAATTTTAATTGGAAATTATAATAAGATTCTCAAGGGGTCGTCCCAGGAATCTCTCAAAAAAATTGTGATTGAGTATCCTCTCTTATCCTAGTATCCTATGTCCTATATTCTATAGCAGGCATGCAGTAGTACAACTAAGACATCGCACTACCACGATATTGCACAACTTACGAAGTCTGACCTGCATGGGCCGCCACTAAAAATGTGTCACGACCCGCACCCAGATTTTGAGGCACGAGAGCGTGGGTACGTCCAGCCTACGCCGCAGCATCGGCGGTAGAACGCTGTCTAGGTCATGTAACTATCTAATCAATCTCACATGAATATCCAACTCCATAAGGAGAAACAGATATCATATTATAATTTAGAATATACTCAATCACATAAACTAAAGCACGATGAGATATCAAAGCAAACAATAAAATACAAGACAAGTCTAACAACAATAAATAATCTAACCTGCAATCAATAACATCCAATCTCCAAGTATGCTGGAAACAAGTCCTCTATGTCACAGTCTGGAAAAAATATTCAGTCAGGATTGGAACGAAATACACCTCTAATAGCAGTTCCACATATATTGATAAAAACTATAACACAGTGTAAAGAAATACAGGATATATATGAATAACTGGCAATAAGATACTGGAATAAAGGAAATGCTGGAATAAAGTACTGGAACATCATCATCAATATGCATCTGACAAGGAATAGAACTACAAGTGTACGCAAGTACAAAGAACTGGTATGTAAGTGTATATAAGAACAACAACTAGAACATATGAAAATACAAGATCAATCTAGCAAGATACATGTCAAGAATCATCTATCTAAGTGTGTGAAATATCAGTATATCATGTGATTGGCTTGGGTCTGATCAGGCTTGTTACATATGATTAGCTATGATTCATGTAGGGTCAGGCTAACCATCCGGATAGCTATGATACGAGCAATAGTCAGGCTAATCACATGTAACAGGCTATGAGAAATGTAATGGTCAGGCTGCACCGACGTGAGGTGTGGGTGAGCTATGATGCATGTAAGGTTGGGTATGATCACATAAGCTACTAACATTTCCCCTTTTTCCCCAGCTAGCACGATGGATCCCCAATCACGACTCCTCGTGACGGGTCTCAATGATACCAACTCGTGTAAAGAACAGTGTCAGAGTCATGTATGCAATACAACATGAATTATAGAGATAATCAACATAATGGAAACTGTCAGAGAATATACTCGTCTGGGGTCCTGCTGCTGGTATGAATCAGAGTCCAAGTCACAATCCAAATAGCCTATGTATTACAATTTACCATGTCAAAGATAATTTATTTTAATTTATTTAATTCTTCAATAATTACTCTAAAATCCTATTTTAATCTTATTATTCTTATTTTTAGGTTAATTCCTAAATTTTGTCCAAAGGAACTGAATTTTATCAACTCGAGACTCATGACACGCAAATTGAGGCAATCTGTTGACCAAAAAGTCAACCGATACAAACTCGACTTTCATGCATGATTTCCTGTAGATTTCAGTGTCAAAAACACGCTAGAATTTACGGCTCATCCAAATTCAAATTCGTTTGGGAATTATGGCACATACAAGTTTCGTATCGTGCACCGATGGTTAAATTCTAACCTAGAAGTTCTACAGAATTAACAGTATGAAAATACATCGAATTAAATTCCAAGAAAAACATTTGTCAATTATCTCGACATTAGATTTCGAAAACTTTAAACGGTTTATGATTCTAATTCCTGGTTCTCCCGAAATCGCAAAAATATCTAAATACGTCTATTTTCGGACATGCTGTGCTCTACGAATTTTCCAGAATTTAATACTCATAATTTCATAAAACAAATTATATAATCAGAAAGCTAACCTCAATATCGTTCTGACACAAAAAACTAGGCCTTGTTTGGTGTCCGGAGCTATGCACAATGGTTTCTGGAAGATGAAGGAACCCTAGATGACAATTCTCCAAAATTTGACTGAAGAAAAACCCTAAAAATAAATAACTAAACTAATATATATATAGAGGAGAGAGAAAGCAGCCGCGGCTCAGATCTTGACACATGGCAGCCATCCAACGCTGCCCGCCCAAATCAGATGGTCACAGTTCGATGCGGCTCGGCTCAGCTGAGTCCGAGTCGAACTCTGACTCGGCTCATCTCGAGGTCGGCTCGGCTCGGCTCGCACCCACCCACCCCGCAGTCACTGACAGGCAAGCCTGGCACTGTTTGCTGCGGGAGGCTGACAGGTGGGCCCCCTGTTTGCTGACTGGGCAGAATTAATTACTTTTTGGGTTTTCTTTTTCAAAAATTAGTTTTTAATTCAGTTTTCCCTAATTAACTCAAAATAAATGCTAAAAATAATCAAAAAATTCCCAAAAAATTCTAGAAAATATATTTGATTATTTAGAACCTAAAATAAAAGTTTGGGATATTTTTAATTATATTTGAAACTAAAATAAATTCTTGAAAATCCTAGGAAATTAGGGTTACTAGTTTTTAATTAACAAAAATTATGGAAAAATCCCACTAGCCCCAAATTAACCTAAAAATAATATTTAAGTACGAATTTCAGGATACGAAGATTACACTTCAACCTCGATGGAATCCATCACGTCTGGCCGGAACCGTCGTTGTTGTTGCTTGACTGGTTTGACGTTTGGCAGAATATTGATTTTGTGGACCACGATTTGGGGATCAAATCCTGGCATATCTTTGTAACTTCAGGCAAAGACATTAATGTACTCCCTGTAAAGTTGTAGTAGGGATTCTCAGTCTTCGTCGGACAGACTTTTGCTGACAAATATAGGCTTTGGGGAGGTATCATCACCTAGATCGACTTGTACAACTTTATCCTTGGTAGGAGGTTCCCGCTGCTCATATCGTATCTTCCATTGTGAACCAAGGTGTTGGGCCCAAGCTTCTATCTCAAAAATCTCGGGTGGATCCTCGTTGTCTTCCTCAAGGTCGACAGATACCATGTTGGAGGACAGTGTTTGTCTGAGCACGTCCCCGACGCTAACGTCGGAGTCCTAGGCCAAAGATTCTTAAGCGTTTGAGCGCTCTTTATCTTCTTTATCTGAGCCCTCGGGGGTTGTAGGAGGCGTTATATATCCTAAGCCATGCTTAGTCTTATGATAGTAATCCTCGGGCTTGCCCGCAGAGGAGAAAAGTCTTAAAGGCAACCTTCGACATTTACCATAGTTCAATCCTTCAGTGACCTTCAGGTTGTATCCTATCTTTTGGATAAGATGTAGGGCTTGTGAACTATACTGATAGACTGGCATTCTGCCTACCTCAGATTCTGGTTCTTCTTCCTTTGGGATGAAGGACCGGGGGTATTCCACTCTGCCGAAGATGATGAGCTTATCTCTCTTCTTTCTGGGTGAGACTAAGAATAAGAATCTTGACTAGAGCGAAGCCGGTGCACGTATAGGTAGTGGTCACTTGTGTGTGCATATGAAGGCCCAGACCGTGCTCTAAAGAGTAGAGTGTACTTATATGCATACGTTCCGAGTAGTTGAACGATAGTCCTTTATTGAGAAAATAAGGTATCTTTTCTGGCAGGATTACATCGTCAGGGGAAGGGATGTTGACATTAGTGGATATATACTCCTCCAGCTCATCCTTCTCATTGGCTACCCCTAGCGTAAGCGAAGGCTTTGGTGGTTTTCTGTATAATTTTACCACCAAAGGTTTGGAAGCTGCAGTCGTGGTCGGGTCTTCCTTTGGTGGTCGACTCGGCCTGTGAAGGCGAACGACCATAGGTTCGGGAGGCATAGATAGAGCGAAGTCTTCTTTTGGTGGTCAATTTGGTCTACGAAGGCAAATGACCATTGGTTCTGACGACCCTGAAGGTACTGGAGATTCAGGTGCCTTCCCACGTGTTTGGACGATGAGTGGTGCGGCCGCATCGGGAGTGCGAGCCTTGAGGCAGATTCTCATAGGTTCCTCGAGTGCTGTCGTGGCCTCGGCTTCATCATTGGCCTTATTGTCACCTTCATCTTGGCAAACTTTCTTGTAGAGGATCGAGTCAAAGTAGTAAATCTCGATTCTCTTAAACGGATCAACATCAGCGAACTCTGTTTTGACGAAATCGTGTTCGTCTACATATTTTATGCACTGGTGGAGGTTAGATGGAACGATCCTATGTTCATGTATCCACGAACGTCCCAACAAGATGTTGTAGGACGTATCTACATCTATGACGTAGCAAGTGACCTCTATTTTTAAGTCATCGATCTAGCATTTTAGGCAATTTTTCCCAGAGGGTAGCTTCTCCTTTTGTTGAAGCCACTGATGGCGGTATTGGTGGCCGCCAGATGATGCATCGGGATCCCCAGGGTCTGAAGCAAGCTTCTCGAGATGATGCTGATCGATGATCCTGGGTCAATATGCATTCTGTCCACCTTGATGTTGCCAATATATCCTGTGTAGTACATGTGCCGATCGTGCCTATTATTTTTGAGCAACTTGTCCTGTTGCGAGAAGGTGATATTGGGTATCGCATCTATGTCGTTATTGTAATATGGACAAGCAGCAGGATCTTCAGTGTGTGGCTTGACTTAAACTAAGTAGATATCGATATTCTACAGTGCCTCACTCAGGGCAACCCACGTATCTTTAGAGAGGCACAGAAGTTCAAATAGCGATAATTTCGTTGGAGTGTTGGCTAATTATTCTAAGATATCAAAGTTATAGGACCTTTCCAGCCCTTGTGGTGCATCCCTGCGCAACAGTTTATCGAAGCGCGTCTCATTCTGTTTAGACTTGTCCACTTGAGATGGCCTAGGACCAGTGGGGGTAGGCGCGACAACTGGGGGCGTATCGCCTTGCATTGGTTGGTATAATAAGCATGACCTTGTTGTACCTGCTATCAGCTCTTCAGCCGAGGAGAAAACTGTGTAACAGGACTTAAATTTTCTGTCCTTGGACTTGGCGGTGGAAGATGTCAGTGGCTGTGTGAAGTTTGGCACAAGGTCGGGATAGACCCATATGACCTCCCCATGTGGTGTGGTAAGAGGTATTAGCCCGGTCGTCTGGCCTCGAGTTGGTGGAAGGTTAAAAACTTTCATAGTCGCCTTAGGGACAGGGACTACTCCGTCTTAGGCTTCCGTCGGTAAAAAGTTGCCAAATTGGAGGGATACCATGTTGGTGGCGACCGTCATGTCGTTGAAGTCCAGGAAAAGAGCCTTGGTATCTATTAGACATTGGATGTACCTCTTCAGAGTATAGCACTCCTGCATTGGGTAATGGATGTAGCGGTGGAAGTGATAATACTTTGAGTTGGCAATTTTCGTCGCCTCAGACTGGCATCTAACGTCGGGGAGCCGGATTTTGCCTCCCTGCATCAGCATGCCGAAGATGGGTTTGACATCAATATCTTCGAAAGTGTAAGTCTCCTTTGGTTTTGGAGGCTCTGCCGGCTTTTGCTCAGGCTTCTTCGTCAAGGTAGCGACCATATCCTGTTTTCCTTTTCCATCGCGGCCGCAATTGTCGTTATTATTGTTGTTGTTGTTGTTGTTGCTGTTGCTGGGACGCTTGCCTTTTTTCTCAGTATTAGGGATATGGATCCCCAAGTGCCGAGCGTCCTTGAGCTTCTTCTCAGCATTGATAGCACCTACAATGAATATTGTCCAGTCTTTGAACTGGCTCTCGCCTATCCAGAGGCTGACTGCCAGAAGCATATTTTTTTGGCACATCTCCATTAGTGCGGTCTCAGGATTGCCAGAAGGAAACCTTAGTGCAGCTTGTCAGAACTGTTCGATATAATTTTGTGTCAGTTCCTTCTCACTCTGGGCGACGTCCATTAGAGAAGACATCGTCATATCATTTTCTGCCTCATAGAATCTGTTAAGGAACAGACGCTTGAGGTCGTCGAATAATGAGATACAGTTATCTTCGAGACTGCAAAACAAATCGAAATATACCCCCGCCAATGACCCAACGAAGAGCCTGGTAAGGATAGCGTCGTTGCGGGATAAGTGTCCCGTTGTAATCTTGAAGTAGCTCATGAAGCAGCGAGGGAAGGACTTCCCGTCAAATGTGTTTATGTTGAAGGGCTTGTACTTGGGCGAATATGGTACATCCCTCTATTCTAACGGGTATTGTGGCCGCACCCCGAGATCACGGAGTGAGTCTCGATTGCTCATGGAATCTAGACGAGCACTAAGTTCTCGGACCTCCCTCCTTGCTTCCTTAGCTTCATCTCCTGCAGAAGGTGGAGACGAGCCAGGTAGGAGAGGATCACCACCCACGGGTGGAGTGGTCATGTTTGAATCCCTGTTGGTCATGGGGTCCAAGTTTGCTTTCCCAGAGGCCCTTGCTGGCTGGGAGGCTATGTTTGTCTTGATTTCTAGTATCGTCTGGGTCAGAGCTTGCATTGATGCACTCATTGTATGCATTATGGCCTCGATAACCTCAAGGCGTTGTTGGTCACTGAGGGCCTCATGGTCGTCTTCATCCATGTACACCGTCCTCACGCAGGAAGAAACGAACGGGGTAGTAGATGCCGTGCTCCCTGTCTCATACCCTTGTAGTGAGTAGTCTTCAAGGAGGGCGGAAGATGTTGTGTCCTCCTCGGATTCAGAGGGGATACTACCCCCAGCATAGATGTGTCATTTTGGTGGGAGTAGTTAGCCTCCGGGATCTCGGAGTCCATTCCTTGAGAATAGTTGTCTCCTCGGAACGTCGGGTTATTGCGTAAGTCCAGGGGGACACTACTCCCAGCTTGGGCCACCCTAAGGGGTTATGAGAAAGAACTACCCCCAGAGGCTGACAGTTTCTTCCTTGAGCAGATTCCTTGGAAGACGCCTTCCGCAGATGCCGTCGTCAGCCCTCTGGGTAGTCGCCTTCGCGATGCAGTGGTAGAGAGTACCGGACGGGACATATTTGACTTCTTTTTACCCTTAGTGGAGGGAAGCTTTCTAGTTGAGTAGCATGAGGCGAAGGGAAACTCCTCCTCCTCTGGTACTTGCACCTGATCTTCAGGTTATTGTCGGGTAGGTATTTTCTGGTGCAGTCGTTGGAAGGCCGACTGCCTGTCTGTGGGTACTGTTGCTTTATTGCAGGAGCAGTTGATAATAATGTTGGCCCAACAGTGCCTTGGAGAGGGCACGTTGTACGTCGTAGTTATTTTCCTTGATTTGCGCTTGTGAGTAATCACGTCACGCAAATCATACGAAGGGTATTTTACCTTTGCATCCTCTTTGTTAGTCCGGGTATCCCAGGCAAACGGATGTGCAGGTACTGTATTTGCTCCCTGGCCTGGGGTTCATACACGAACTTGCCCCGAGGTACTGGTGGAAGACTTTTGAGACTGACCCTGTCCATTGGTCCCTGTGGGCTGGACGCATGGGTCAGTCCTGTACAACTTTTCGTCAGAGGCTCGCGTAATAGTTAGCGATGCCTGTTGGCGGTCGGTCGTATGAGCAGTTTCTTGAGCTTAACGGGCTCGCACTGTCCTGGATTTCTTCAGCTTAGAAACTGTAGGTGCGTCACATGAAGAGTCCAGATTTAGTTTTTCACCATTCTCAGTGGGTCGTATAGGATCTGCGTCGTATGAGATACGGTCAAAAATAGAGGTTCTGTTACTATCAGGGCCGCATGCGGCCTGCTGTCTGCGGCTGTAAGTTGATGCCTAATGGATAGTCTTATGCGGCCTCCTCCTTGGCCGCATAGAGGCTGCATATGCACCAGTAAGTCGGGCATCGTAGTGTTTCCTCTGCCAGAGTCTGCGTGCTAAACAGTTTCTGCGTCATCCCGGGATGCCGCATAGACATGGACGTTCTGGGTGTTCGTTTGACGACCCTCATCAGCAACAGAGTGAGAGACGGAAAGCGTCTGCTCCGCAGCTGGGTGAGGCACAACGGCCTTGGCCACCCACGTTCTACAGGTCTTCTTGGGCTTGACTATCCTTGAGGAAGGACTAACACTTTCTTCCGAGAGCATGTCATCGAACGCTTACTGGTCGAAGCGGACCACCATCATCTTTTGCGTCGAGCCGAGCATGGCCGCATCAAAATGTGTCACCGACTTCTCAACAGTGGAGAAGGAACTCCCTAGCAGAGTCGCCATCGTATTTGCCATTAAATACGAAAGTTGGAAGGAACTTAATTCAATTGAACAAATTAAAAAAAGTACAAAGAAAAGTCCTAGAAGATAATCTGAGTACAAAGTGATTTTCTGAGGGGTGACAATGGAGGGTTAGTAGTATAGCAACTCTCTTTACTCCGTGGATGATCCGATGCAAAAGATCTTCTCTCTTACTCGAGTGTAAATCCGCAGATAGCCAGCCAGCCTTTTGTGTGAGGGTAATACCCTATTATTTATAGTTATTCAGTGGACGCATAGATTTTGGGCCGCATGGACGTTGGAAGTTGCCATGTGTCTTCTCCTAATGGAAAGGGGTTACAACTGTGCATAAGAATCCGGGCTTCAACTGTCACGTGGATATTTGTTAAGATTTTTCTATTTGCCAAATATCTGGATGGTTCTCATCTGTTGTAGGCGCAACTTGTTTAAATGGACACATGGTCGCTATTTGGTTGGAGAGAATCATTCAGTTATAATAGTAAGATTTGGTCAATGTAGAATCTGGGACACATGTGGCCAAAGACGCACAGAACGCATGGAGTATGGAATGCATGGGGCCAGAGACGCATGGGCCGCATGGAGGTTGGAACGCATGGGCAAGAGACGCATGAACCGTATGGAGTCTTGAACGCATAGGCCAGAGCCGCATGGGACGCATAGAGTCTAGAACACATGAGGCCATAGACGCATGGACCGCATAGAATCTGGAACGCATGGGCCAGAGTCGCATGAAATCTTTTATCATGTTGTACACGTGGCTCTGCACGATCTTTGGGACTTCTGTCTTTTAGTGTATTCTCGTCATTCGAGGAAATCAGGAAAATCCTTTTGTCAGGATTCTGTATCAGGCGCCATCTTTTTTGTCAGAACGTCAAATCAGGTCGACCTGCGGCCAGTTATCAGGACACTCATTTGGACCGCATGGTGTGTAATCCCCCTGATTTTCAAGAATTTTTAAATTTGGATTTTTACAATTTTCTGGAATTTTCTGAGAATTTTTTGTAATTAAATTCAGGTATTTTAATTATTAAAAGATTTTTAAATGTTAATAAATAATATTAAAATATTATAAAAATAATATTTTATGGTGTAAAATGAAAAACTAGACATAGGATAATTTTTCGAGAATTTATTGGACCCCGGAAGCATTTAAAAAGTCCTAAAAACTATTTTAAAATTTAACCGGATTAAACCAAATAATAAACCAAACCCAAACCCCAAAACTTGAACCGGACCGGACCGGCCGGTCTACCCGAACCGGCCCAACCCCTTAGCGGGTCGGATCCGGGTCAGACCCGACCCGCTAGACCTAAACCCGACCCGGATGAACAGTGCACCCCCAAACCTGAGCTGCCCCGACCCTTGGCCTCCCGCGCCGCTCCGGCCATTACGCCGGCGACCGCCTCACCTTCCTCTTCCCTCTCTGTAACCGCCGCCGACCGACGACCTTCCCCTCCCCTCACCCGTCGGCGACCCAGCTCCCTCTCCGCCTCTATTTAAGCCCTAGATCCGCCACTCCTCGGAACCCTAGCCGCCTTTCTCCTCCGTCCATCAGCCACCCTCTTCCGTTTCAGCTCCGCCCGGACTCCCCACCTCCTCGCTGCTACTGCCCTACTTCCTTCCCCCTCACCCCGCTGCCCGCCTTCGGCCAGCGCCGCCTAGCCGCGACCTCCGCCTGCCGCTGCTGTCTTCTTCCTCACCGCCCGACGACATCGACTAACCCTCCTCCGGCTGTGCCCTAGTCTCACCGCCGGTGACCCGCCCGCTGCTCCTCCTACTTCCCCGTCCACCGTCTCCCTCACCCCGCTTCCCCTGGCCACCAACATCACCACCTTCAAACTCCCGGCCTCCCTCCAGTAGCTCCGCCCAGTCACCCTAGGCTCAGCCCGACTCCGCCGTCCGTAGACCCAAACGCCTCCAGCCCCTGGCCGCCTCCAGTGAGCCTCCCTCCTTCGAGCAGCAGCTTCTCGACGAGCTCGCAGCAACCGAGACTCCGGCGACGTTCCAGCACCCCTCCGACGAGCCTCAGGCACAGCAAGGACTCGACACAGAGGACTCGACACAGAGGACTCGGACACAGGGTCCTCAGACCGGACACAGGAACCCTAACCCTAAACCTAGGCGTGTCGGACACGAGTCAGATACGAAGGAACTCGGGTTTTTCAGACCCTGTTCAGGTACCCATAACTTCTTGCTCGTAGCTCTGATTTTAATTCTGTCAGTTGCATCGCGTAGCCTGTATGACCCCCTCGGTGCCCGTGCAACCCGCTCGGGGTATCGCGTCCTGTGGCGATCGTGAACCGCGATCCAAAAATAGGAAAACCAACGCCCTGTTTCACCCCGGAACTGAGTACGTCCCGCCAAACGGGACGACTTGGTCGCGCGCGGTCTTCACCGATACGTGCGCGTCGTTGATACGGACGTGAGAAATTTTGCAGAAACTGATTTGGATGTGCGTGCACACCGGAATCAGTGCGTATCTGCGGACATCGCCCCGTATCCGATTTTCCTGAATCTCGCTGTAACTTAGTGTACACATGTCGAATCGAGACGAAACTTATGCCATCGGACTCGTAGCAATACGCTGGTCCTGTGAGCCAAGTTTGGTTTGATTCTGAGAACGTGGACAAATTCGTGTGTCGTGGGCCCCACAGGCTCCATTTGACGGACGATTTTGTGATCGGCTCATCGGAATCCAATTTTGGAAGTTCTATTGGATTCGTATCATCGTTCCTGACCTGTTGACACTAAGTTGGACTAATTTGGAGACCTTTGACCCTGACACATTTTTCGGTGCAAAGTGGCCCATATTTGGACCCCGCCTTGACCCAAAAATGATGTTTTTGCCCTTGTCTCCAAATTGGACTCAAGGACAGGCGTTTCTAGCTGATTAATATTTTTTGAATCTGATAGTGATATTTATTTCAGCAACCGGAGTACTGCTTGCAAGTTCTGCTACTGACAGAGCTACAATTGGAGCTGGAAACTCAGGCAAGTGTACCTTGCCAACTTGCAGTCTTTGTTACATATTCCTTGGCTTATATATATATTTTGCATGCTTGACCTAGGACCGTGTGACTTACTTAGCGTCCGATTATAGTCGGGTGCCAACACCGTACGCGGGTTGTGTAAAGTCAAATAGAAATGGATACCAAAACCTTTTGTATTCTCGTACTTGCATTATCAAGTACGTATACCCAGGACACTTGACACTATACATGTTGACAGAATCTTCCTGAGATATTCAAGGTGATTCTGTGTAGGATACAGGATGGACATAGACATTATATTCTTAGATTATGACTTGTTGCATTAGCTCTGATCTCACGTGACATGGACATAAGACGTTATGAACATGAGACGTGCGATTACATTGGGTGGGGAGAGACACACAGGCTACATGCTGATATATATATAAAACCCCTATTATTGCGGTGCTCAAGACTCTAAGCCTGAGCTTGGCCCACTACTAGTTATTTACTGCTACCCGGCTCTCCGACACAGAGCTTGTAGCAGTCTCAGCCTGAGTACTAGTGATGCTCTCAGTTGCATTTTCACATAGATGGTTATATAGTTATCCTGCTTATTTTATTTACTATTCAACTGCATTATTTTGGCTTATATTATTTGTACCTTGCTATGTCCCCTGAGGACCTGGAATGGATTATGTCCCCAGATTTAGCAGAGGAGATCCACTCTGAGGTTTACAGGACAGGTGCTTTTGCAGGAGCAGAAGCAGGTTCAGGAGCAGGCATTGGAGAAGAACCAGGAACCAAGGACTAGGTGATTGCCATGGATTTCTCTGAGTATATGTTCTTCCATACTCAGTCAGTGATGTTATTTACTTTCTTGTTTAAAGAACAATTGTATCAGACTTGATTATCGAGTTGTTCCCCGAATACTCTATTTGTAACTTGATGTTGATGACTTATTTCCTTTTGTTGATTTGCTTTATTCTTCTGTGGATGAGATTAGTTTTAACATATTGTTTTAGTAGACCCGGACTATTGTAATACAGCTTAAGCATGCCCCGATGGATCCATTAAATTGGGTTTGTCCATCGGTGTGTGCTGCTGGCCATTGCCACGTGTCTAGTCCCTCGTTATTTTGGGACTGGGGCGTGACATGGTGTCCATGCGGTCCAACATCTGTTGAGTTTTATTTTAGGGTGCATGGACATAGGTCGCATGGATGCATATTTTCTATGCTTCTACACCTCCAAATAGCAAGTACCATAAAGAAAGCACAAAGTGAAGAAACAAAACCAGTTCTATTGCATGAGAGACATGAGCCAACAATCAATAGCATGTGTCCCGTCCATGATATGACACGATACCCCTTCACCAAACAAGGACATAAAGTACCATATTACATCAAGATAGAATACGTCTCTTGATTATGGTCACGCTAAAATAACTCTACATCATAGTTTTAGTCTACAGGCTATCGTAACACAATAGCGCAACCCAATAATCAAACAACGACATGAGTTGAACTATCATGCCACGACAGTCTCTGTCCCTAATTCCACTCAATATGAGGCATAATACACAATCTAGGATACATTATTAAGTAAAATAACATAGGATAACCAGTAGCTTTGATATGTGTCCCGTTGTAACACAATATCGCAACTCAACAACCAAACAAGGACATTAGTTGAACTTTCATGCCGCAACGATCCACTTCACCAACTAAAACAAGTTTAACAGCCAAACATGTGTTATGGCTTGATATGTGACCTCTAGGTTATCCCAGTAATGCAATATATGAGTATCCTCAGATCGTGCCATAATCGAGCAGGGTTGGCTGAACCAATGATATACGAGCAAGAATATATGATGCACCAGTCCTTTACAAGGGCCCTGAGCTAATTAATGGTCAATAGCAGTTCCAGGCTTTCTATAGTAAAGACACTAGCTCGACTTATAATTAAATCAGAAATAACACTCCACTAGTATGGATGATATACTATACCTGTGGTGGCCAGCCTTTACTTCCAGCAAATTTAGGGTGGCTCGACATGCACGATCTCGAGATACCATTCCCTCCTAATGCTCTACAAATTAAGTTTCCTAGTGAACCTAGGTTAATTAGAATCTCATGCCGTGGTCATATGAATATTCCTTCCTAAATATCGTACTTTAAGTACGGACACTCTTGTTACGAATCCACATTGTCACTCGAAAGTTAAATTTGGATTCACCCAAGTATAATGCAATAATCAATACTATGTAGCCACGACTAAAGTCACGGTCCAACTATTATATTCATGCAAGAAAATAATTACATATATCACGTAGCAAGTGTATGTGGCACGAAGGCTCACTATATATCAAGTAGGACTCTTGGTGCGATCAAGCGTATCAGCACGAATACAATAGGACAAGAACGAGTTCTAGTATCAAGGTTGTGGAAAACTTATCAAGTATCAAGTTACTCAGGATAGGACAGTCAAATGATGGTCACATTAATTTGTCATTTTATTATATCGATAGATAAAATAAGAGTAGTGCGAGAACCCCTCGAGATCAGATCTACAATCCTTAAACCAAACAAGGACTGGGATTGCAGACTCTCCCCCGAGTTGAACTACGCCCCTTATTCTGTCCAACGTATAATGAGGTAATCAATGAAAAGTAGCCTACTTAGCAAGTAAGTACAAGTAGGGCCATATCTACATGGCTCATGCCAGGTACTTAGTCATTTAACACATGGTCACATCTGGGTCATACAAGTCATTTTTAAGTTCAATATATAGCATCACCATCGTTTAATCAACATTAAACCAAGCAAGTATCCAAAGTGTGCAAGAAACAGTAGATGTATAGGAGCAAAGGTGCATAGGATGGTGCCGCATAAAGTCGATGTCGCATAGGATCAAGGCTGCATGCAATTGAGGTCGCATGGTTGGCATTGGACGCATAGGCAGAGCAAAGTCCACTATTTAGAAAACGTGTGATGTGACAATCAATAAATGCAAGTCAAGTCAGAAAAGCGACTGATGTGACATATGATAAAAGTGTGTCAGAAGAAAAGACAAAATTTATGAAAAGTCATGCCAAGCCAGTCAGAAGTTATGCATCCAGAAGGAGAGGGACACATAGCTCCTGGCCGCATGGTCGACAAGGCCGCATACTCCACTTGGCTGTATGCACACTTGGCCGCATGAAATCTTTTGGGACTTAGTAAAATTTTATCCGTACAAGTTCATGCATTTGGCCAAGGGACGCATGTGCAAATTCGATAATGCGTCCAACAAGGTTGGCTGCATGCTAACTCGAGATGAGAAGTCCAGGCCGCATAGTACTTCATGTCGTATAGCACTACGTCGTCTCCTCCAACAACAATTTATTGGCCATGATCGAAAGCTCAAAAATAGAAATTATTTCTTCCATAGAAACCCCAAATGATGCCCAAATCCAGTAGAGTAAAGTTCTGAACTACTCAAAATCAAGTACTCATCAACATAGGACAATAAATTTTTAAAAATATTAAGTTTTAAGAGATTAAAACCCAAGAACACTCAAGAACACATAGAAAATTCTAAAACTTAAAACTTAGATCTACACTAATCCATCCACTAAATTCGAAAATACCAAGTTCTAAATGCATAGAGAATCATATAAGGAACATAATATAACGAAAATATAATGGGTTTCTCCATTTCTTGCAAGATGTACTTACCTATGGAGGGGGAGAGAAAAAGCTAAGAAAGAGAATGGAAGAAAAAATAAGAGAAGAGAGAGTAAAGTTGGGTTATATATATAGGGTTTGAGGTTTGAACCAAGGGTTCAACTCAAGATAACACTAAATCAAACAAATAAACCAAGAGCTAAGTGAACCAAAGAATGGGTAAAGTCTCTCCATAACGTACAACTATGCTAGCAAGAAAATAAATACGCTCTAAATACATACACTGGGAACGGGAAGTGACACTAATGGACATAAATGTAATAACCCATTACGATCAAGCGGAGAGCCGATTCAAACGGCACAAGTGTGATGACACGACCCGCCTTGCTCAACAAGAAGACTTGCTTAAGGCAAAGGAATTCAGACTTGGCCCTTCAGGAGTTCAGACTTAGACTTTCAAAGGCGCACTCGGAGTATCACTCGACCAAGGCGAATCATTACTAAGGCGGGTGGCTATGATAAACTTTTCTTTGCTTAGCCTTCACACTAAAAATATGGACGATACATGCTAGTCACTAGGTGAATCATCCATTGCATGCAAATAAAGAATACAATGCACCTAGCTAAGGAAATAATTCTATTTTTTTATTGCTTGTGTTAGAATGGAAATAAAACTTGGCTTATAGTTGGACCCTAGCATGCTAACTTAGCTTTGTGCAAGTAGACTCCGCTAATGCCTCTAGTAAGATCATTATATACTCTTCGTAGTATACTGTTTCACTTATTTACACTTCTCGCCTTATCGATTATGTCGTCCGCACTACCCCTTAGACTCGTGCTTGCGTAATCGCTTATATTTTTAAGTAAGGCTATGTCGTATGGTTCCTTATGTTTAGTAGTCTTCAACACTGTTTCAATGCTTGCTTGCTTTACATATTCGCTATGCATGTTAAAATTTTATGCCACCATTAGGTAACACGATTCGAGCCTTGCATTCATCTAGTTCACCGGAAGACTATCAAATAGTCATTCCGTGCAAGTATGAACCTGAAAGTATTCGAGACCATTTGGTCACCAAGGCAGTTCCTGAACAGGGGGACTGCATCATGATAAGTTAAACAACACTCGGCCTGTACTAAATCTGACGGCTCGGGGATTTGATGTGTTTATGAACAATCTTGAACTTGAACCTTAATCAAACCCAAATATGTACCTGATAACCTAAGAATTGAGACTTGCATACGTAAGGGATAGGTACTTATTCCCGGCCGGTTGGTCACGGATAACTCGTGCACAAGGTATTTGATTCCTCGGACGATCACCGGGGTACCGGGATCGTACCGGCCTAGGAGGAATGTCTGGTGTATTGCTTACCAATTTCGGTTATGTTATACGATGCCATTTTTAGGGCAGGACAATACACGGTATTCGGGCCTTGGTAGAGCATACTACCTTGGACTAGCCGTCTACCCTTCTGATAGTCATGAATCGGTGGAATGGTGTACAATGGCTCTTCTGTATATTCGTTCAATGGTTTCTTTTGTATCTAGTGTTGTACCCCATTTCGTCGGAGACTATAATTATTGTCCTTTATTGCTATGCCAGTGACCTCTCATTCATATAGATTAAGTCATCCTTGTTTAGGGGCAATCCGCGTGCGAGTCATTGCGTCGCATCGAGTAATCTGGAACACCTGAACGAATATCAATAATTTGAAAATATGTACAATCTATTGCAACCATTCTGAGTATAACACATCTGAGTAATCCGTGTAGCTCGTGCCCCCGAATAAGGGACCCGCTCGTGACACATGTGTTTGCTTATGTGAATCCTTAATTTTATATATATTCGTTCTCGGTTTAACTTGGTTGCCTTGGATAGGGAAGGACATATGGTAAGTTGGTAAGTCTCGCCGTGTTACCCTTATATCGCACGATGCACTGCCACACGAGTTAGGCTTTACATTATGCCATAAAACTGATCCTAAGACAAAACTAGAAAGATAACTTAATAGATGGTGCATGGAACCTATATAACGTGTTTGGATTTTTCGAGCGGGCGAGAAGCCTCTCCACCAATGCATTCATGTACTGATAACCCACTAGATTGCTTGTAGGGTGCGGGAGAGCCTCGTTCGGTACGAAAACTCCTTCGTGCGAGCTAAGGTGTGGAGTCCACTCTGGAGCCTTGGACCATTGCGTCTGGAGTTGTAGCACATATACAAGACATAATTTTAGAATATCGCCTATGTATCATTCCACAATTGTAGCCACTTGTCTCGCTTTTATTGTTTCGAGAGAGAGAACTTGAGCAACTTATAATCTCGGCCTAGCGCCGCTCGTAACATTGATTCAATATCAATAAAGTGTTTATTTTACTTTTATACTTATGTTATTCAATGCTTCTGCTATTGACGACTCTGGGAAATTGTTACCAATCGCATGTTCGGTTCTTACTCCGCTGCATTCGGACTATCTGTGTGACTCTGTGGCTTAGCTATTACTCTGCTTGTTCGAATTCATGGCCTTGTACGAGCGCAGCTTGTGCTCGTGCGACATCACATTCCTAATGGGAACGATCGTCCCGCGGGAGCGCTGGCACGGTAATTCACGCCTAGAGGGGACGGTCGATCCTGCGGGAGATCAGGGCGTGACATATTGGTATCAGAGCATGGCTTTACGTCTTTGGACATCGTATCCATTCTCTCAGTTTCGAAAGCTCGTTCGTGAGTTATGTGCATACTCTCTCTCTCTCTCTCTCTCTCTCTCTCTCTCTCTCGTTGACCCGTTAGAATATTTCATATAACGAGTCTAAATAATTTCAAAAATTGCATGTGAATGGTATGATTGCTTGAACTGGATAGTTATGCGAAGACCCTTGTTCTAACCTCCGTTAGACTTTGTGGGAATAGACTAATGCTAGAATTTTTAAGTTATGTACAAATCCGAATACCTATACATGATTACTAAGCTGGTTAGTATGCGAGATAAAATATCATTCGGACAATTAGCTATGCACACAACCTTTCGACTAAGTTATGTTGAGTATCGCACGCCAAGACCCTTTTGGTGTGAGCTAGTTTGCGAGCGATATTGGAATATTGTTCAGATAAGGATAAGTCAAACTTAGAATGGCAACAGATAGAAATGTTATCAGTTTATCGCAAAGGCGAATATAGAGGATCATGCTTGGATTTTGAGAAATAGCTCGGACGGTATTTTGTGTCGGCAGATACAAATCAAATATGGTTTACTTGGATGACTATCAACAGGGGTATATACGAGACTAAGAATTATCGAGGCAACGCTTAGGTATCACACAGGAATTCTAAGGAACAACTTGGTGAATATGCGAGTAAGTGATGCGAACACGATTGAAGATTTAATTGGATGACTCAATTTCGGAGTAGTGTATAGATCATTTTAGAAATGTTCGAGCAAATTTATAGATATCGTGCAATAGTTGGTTTGAATGATTTGAGAATGTTTTAAACAAGTGATAATGCTAATATCGAATGGGGACTCAAGGTAATAGAATCAATATCTTGGTCGTGGAAACTTGAGTAAGATATCGTTCGATAAAAGTTAGCTTGAGTATGGATATTATGGTTTCGAATTAATAGACTTGGCATGGTATCGATAACTGGTAGATAGCACAAATTGATAAAAGTAAAGGAATATTGTGGTTCGATGAAAGAGGTAAGCGATAACGGATTCGATTTAGAGTTTGAAAGAACGATCTTGAATCTAGTTCAAAAAAAAAACTCGACAATCAGGCCCGGATGAGAATGATTATCCCGCGGGAGCGCTGGCATGGTGATTTTACGTCCAACGGGAATGATCGAACTTACGGGAACATGTTCGGTAATTATTCAAACGAACTCGATAAAATAGAACGTATCAAAAGTGGATAGACTTTAGCTTGAGGATTTGAACTTAGTTGTTTAAGGAATACTAGAAGTAGACTACGGATTGATTGAACAATAACACTGAAGTTGGACGATTTAGCTAGATAAATTTGATCACGGCATGAACGGACATGACTTAAAGGATATATATCTTGGATGGAGCAAAGTAAAATGATAAGGTATCTCGATCGTTTCGATGATAACCATAACGTTCGACGTTCTTGTCTTGTGTAAGCGTAACTCTATGCTCGTATATGCATCACGTCCGAATTAGGATGATTATCTAGCGGGAGCGTTGGCGTGGTGATCTCAGATCCAAAGGGGATAATCAAACTTACGGAAGAACGGAGCATGACAATTGAAGGATCGTCTTGACTTGTGGTTTGACACAATAAGACGAGTTTGAGAATACAAGTGATCAGAAGTGTTTCAAGGATGAGTTATTCTAGAACATAGAGTAAGACACGCTTGATGGTTTCGTGAACGGATACATAAATCTTGTTGGACGACTTAGAGTTTTGATTGAGATCGAAGATTTAGAATTGAATCATGGCTGGTCTAGACTTAGAATGGATATATGGGTTCTATCAAACATGTTTAAGGCGATAGACTATACAAATTGCTAGGCTTGACATGCGACATGGATATATCATATATTTGACTGAACGGACTCGGATCCTGTACAAATGAACGTGTTAATATGAGTAGGATAATTTGTGCTCGATATTTAGAATCTGAGTCAAACAAGCTTGGGTAGAATATCCCATGCAAATAAATAATGGTTTGAACTTAGGTATTGGGGCGAGCATCGTGCGACGAATTTGCGCAATGAGTCATGAGCATAAACTGTACCTATGACCTTGTGAGCTGACCTAGTAATTAGACAGATGACCCTGTGCCGAATAAAAAAGCTTGTGTGATCGACTTTAGAGTATTTATTTAACAAGCCATAGAACTGGGGCAGCAAGACTTAGTATTAGACTGGGATTAGTAAGTGTGTGCTATGTTTGACACGAAAAGAATGGACGATAGGACATGGATGCTAGTCGATAGATCAGATAGACCATGCTTGATGGTAGTGTAATGCTTGAATTGAGTAGGATTTGGAAATGACTTAGATTTTTGATTGACCCTGCTTGAGGAATCATGGTGAACTACAAACGAGAACCCTTGAGATTTTTGCGAGTAGCTTATCCGACTTTATTATCGCTAAGTTTGGTATATGTTTGAGGGACCCTTGAACGTGTGCACGATCCAAGACTCAATGATATGTTGAACTCGAGTGCAAAGACTTCGCTATCGTTAAGTTGGTTGACATACATATGTTTGAGGGATGGCTTGAATATGTGCACAATCCAGACTCGCGATATGCTGATCTCGAATGCTAGTGCAAGTGAATATGTTATATTCGCATAGACGAGTATAACAATTTAGATAAGTTTGCCTCAGCCCTAGTGAGATGGATTTTAACGTACCCCGCATTAAACGATATATGTTTCGCTCTAAAGCGCAGTAGAGACCGAGTTTGATCTTGGATTGAATGATAGAGTCATTCAACGAGACATATCCAGCACACACGCGACACAAATTTTTTTGCTTGAGATAGATTCAATAGTACACAATAGAACAGTTTACGCTCAGGAAATATCGAGGACGAGACTTTTTCTGAGTGGTGTATAATGTAATGACCCATTCCGCTCAAGCGGAGAGCCGATTCAAACGTCGCAAGTGTGATGACCCGACTTGCTCAACAAAAAGACTCGCTTAAGGGAAAGGATTTCAGACTTGGCCCTTCAGGAGTTCAGACTTAGACTTTCAAAGGCGCGCTCAAAGTATCGCTCGACCAAGGTGAATCATCTCTAAGGTGGGTGGCTACGATGAACTTGTCTTTGCTTAGCCTGCACACTTAAAATAGGACGATACATGCTAGTCGCTAGGTGAATCATCTTTTGTATGCTAATAAATAATACAACGCACCTAGCTAAGGAAATAATTCCATCTTTTATTGCTTGTGTTAGAACATGGAAATAAAACTTGGCTTATAGTTGGACTTCACATGCTACCTTAGCTTCATACAAGTAGACTCCGCTAATGCCTCTAGTAAGATCATTATATACTCTTCGTAGTACATTACTTTACTTGTTTACACTGCTCGCCTTATAGATTATGCCGCCCGATATGTCCATGTACGGTTTCACTTCCCGCACTACCCCTTAGACTCGTGCTTGTGTAATCAGTTATATTTTTAAGTAAGGCTATGTCGTATGATTCCTTATGTTTCTGCTTCAATACAGTTTCAATATTTGCCTGCTTTACATATTCGATATGTGTGTTAAAATTTTATGCCACAATCAGGTAATACGATCCGAGCCTTGCATTTATCTAGTTCACCGGAAGAATATCTAATAGTCGTTCCGTGCAAGTATAAACCTGAAATTATTTGGGACCGTTTGGTCACCAAGGCAGTTCCTGAACGGGAGAACTATATCACGACAAGTTAAACAACACTCTGCATGTACTAAATCTGACGGCTCGGGGAGTCGATGTGTTTGTGAACAATCTTGAACTTGAACCTGAATCTGACCCGAATATGTACCTGACAAGAGACCTAAGACTTAAGACTTACATGGTCACGGACAACTCGTACACGAGGTATTTGATTCCTCGACCGATCACCGGGGTACCAGGGTCATACCGGCCTAGGAGGAATGTCTGGTATATTGCATGCCAATTTCGGTTATGGTATGCGACGCCATTTTTTGTGGCAGGGCAATATACGGTGTTTGGGCCTTGGTATAGCATACTATCTTGGACTAGCCGTCTACCCTTCTGATAGTCATGAATCTGCGGAATGGCGTGCAATGGCTTTTCTGTATATTCGTGCAATAGTTCTTCTATATCTAGCGTTGTACCATATTTCGTCAGAGACTATAATTATTGTCCTTTATAGCTAGGCCAGTGATCTCTCATTCATATAGATTAAGTCATCCTCTCTTAGCGGCAATCCGTGTACGAGTTATTGCGTCATATCGAGTAATATGGAATACCTGAACGAATATCAGTAATTTGAATACCTGTACAATCGGTTGCAACCCTTTTGATTATAACACATCTGAGTAATCCGTGTAACTCGTTCCCTCGAATCAGGAACCCGCTCATGACACATGTGTTTGCTTATGTGAATTCTTAATTTTATATATATTCGTTCTCGGTTTAATTTGGTTGCCTTGGACAGGAAAGGACAAGTGGTAAGTTGGTAAGTCTCGCTTATAACGCACGGTGCACTGCCACACGAGTTAGGCTTTACATTATGCCATAAAACTGACCCTAAGGCAAGACTTGAAAGACAACTTAATAGATGGTGCACTGAACCTATATAACGTGTTTGGATTTGTCGAGCGGGCGAGAAGCCTCCCCACCAGTGCATTCATGTACTGATAATCTACCGGATTGCTTGCAGGGTACGAGAGAACCTCGTTCGGTGCGGAAATACCTTCGTGCGAGGTAAGGCGTGGAGTCCGCTCTGGAGCCTTAGAGCGTTGCGACCGGAGCTGAAGCACATATACAAGACATAATATTGGAACATTACCTATGTATTATTCTACAATTGTAGCCACTTGGCACGCTTTTATTGTTTCAAGAGAGATGACTTGAGTGACTTGTAATCTCTGCCTAGCATCGCTCATAACACTGATTCAATATCAATAAAGTTCTTGTTTTACTTCCATATTTTTGTTATTCAATGCTTTCGCTATTGACGACTCTGGGAACTTGTTACCAATCGTATGTTTGATTCTTACTACGCTGCATTCGGACTATCTGTGCGACTCTGTGGCTTAGATATTACTTTGCCTATTTGGATTTATGACTTTATATGGGCGCATCTTGTGCTCGTACAATATCACGTTCCTGATAGGAACGGTCATCCCGCGGGAGTGCTAGCGCAGTGATTCACGCCTAGCAGGGATAGCAGATCCTGTGGGAGATCGGGGTATGACAATAAACACCCGTTTGATTGTGATGACTTCTTTGCCTCAGGATGTTCTCTCTAATCCCCCCTAGGACGAACGGTCTCCAGTGCCCCAGAAAATGGTCGTGGTATTATCCTTGTGCACAAGTTATCCGAGACCAATGCATGAATGCACTCTATCAATTAAACCCTACGATGCATGATGTCGATGATCAATCAGATAAATCTACAGTGCAAGCAGACAAGTCAATCAAGCATGGTTCAATAGCTCTTGACATCTCTAATAGCACACCCCACTATATCACAAGGATCGTACCTCAGGGTGCACTATGAGCCTCTTCTCTCTCTGTGCGGACAAGCCACCATCTTTTTCTCTATAACTCTTTGTAACAGCACAAGCATTTCATATATTTATTTCTTTTAAGCGATAAAAAAAATATGCAAGAAATCTCTATTAAAACAGACATGGCACCGTTCTTCTATCTCTTTAACTAAGCATGCAGTTCTGCCCTTTCCTTAGCATATGATAAAGGAACATATTCAAGCATTCTTTTACTCTACTCTATTAGCATGGCAGAAGTTTATTTAATAGCAGTGTCCATGTATACTTAGCATGCAATACTCTTTCTATACTTAGTATGGCAATGGTTCATTCTTTAAACAAGCAATACGAGTTCTCTTATTAAACATGCATGGTCATACTCTATCATTCTTCTTATAAACATTATCTTCTTAGCACACGCAGTAATAAAAAACATATTCTTTATTAGGTTTGAAAGAATCAGAGAATGAAGTTCTGCTCACTCACCAAGATCAATCATCTTCTGTTTTGACAAGGGAACTCTTCGAGAAGGTTTCCTCTTCGAGCCAGCAAACCGATCTCTTGTACATGGTGCCAACGCGAAGCGGAATACTAAATAGTATAAATAAAAAATAAATTTTTATTAATAACTTGCAGCGGAATACATTAATTTGAATACATTTAATATGCCGTCTCAGCTATATTCGTAAAATAACAGAAAGACAAACAAGCTGCCATAAAATAATACTTGTTGTCCCATACATTACACTCTTATATATATTGAACCAAAATGCCTCTAAAATAAACATGCTTCAAAATACTTCAAAATTGGAAGAGCTTTAAGTCGCCTCTTCGAACTTCAGCTAGTACCGTGCACATTAGAGGTTCTCGACACATGTAGAGTTGGGGTCAGCACACATAGAAATGCACTGGTGAGTGGGACTAACCCACTCACCTAAATCGACACTGCTTATTAAGGGAAGCATGCATTCAAAGTTATCTTGCTATTTAGAACTATGATAAATTACAGTTCATAATGATAGCATACTTGAAAGCAGTAACATAGAAACATATCACTTATCAATGATATCTTACCAAACCGATGTGCCTGTCCCTGCATAAAAAATAGAGATAATACTTACTACCTCTGCGAAAGATAATAAGTTAGCATGCAACCTGCATATATGTGGTCATTGGTGAATCGACACCAAGATTGACTATTATGTGGTATTGTAATGTGCCATTCCAGTCTGATTTGTAAGGCCCACTATAGGTCCCGCAATACCTAGTGCCGAAGCACGTTCCATATAATTTTCTCTAGGTCAATTCGGTTCTAATATTCCGGATACCATTTCGAAGAAAGCCAAACCTTATGCAGAAGTTGTCCATGGCGTGAACAGTTTAACTACAAAACATATGTATGACACGAAACAGAAATAAGCAATATAGTCTATACTCATGCAACGATTTATTTCCCTCAAATATGTATGTTTCGATTGGCGACCCATAGTCCCCAAACATTCTGAGGCACCATGCCACAACCAATATCCTGGGTACCACATCCCTTCCAATAGTTTTATGGTTTCGAACCACAACTATCCGCTTCGCTTACGAAGCTCTTATTACAAGTCGCGTGCATAGATGCACTCGACAACTACATTTATCCCATGTTCTATTTTTAGTGGTATGAGTATTATGGCTATTATTTACTAGTTACATTTTACCGAACATCATCGATTAGAACGTTCTGAGGTAATAAGAAATAGTTGACGTGAAGGAGTAAAGAAGAAGGGTCAGAACCATCCACCGAGTAAAAAAAATTATCGAGGGAAGGAGACCATGTCACTCCCCGTTCCCGATATACGTATTTGGAACATATTCTTGCTTGTTGGCATGATTGTCAGGTTGGTTGGAGGCCAGACTATTTTCTGGTAGAGTTGGTTCTTGGTTTATTTTGAGATTAGGACTTTGTCATGACGTTAACCATTGGATAAGTGAATCCAAACCCTTCCTATATAAACCAAAACACACTCACTTTCTTCTTATTATTTTCTTTCCATTCTCTCACTTAGGTTTTCTCTCTCCCTCCATATGCAAGTACACCTTGCATGAAAATGGAAAAACTTTCTATTTTATGAGTCATTTATGTTTGTTATGTGATTCTCCAAACATTTAGAACTTGGTATTTTTAATTTTGGTGGATGGATTAGTGTAGATCTACATTTTTGAGTTTAGAGATTTTTATGTGATCTTGAGTTTTCTTGGATTTTGATCTCTAAAAACTTGTTATTTTTGAAAACTTATTGTTCTATGTTGATGAAAATTTGATTTTGAGCAGTTTAGAACTTTAATTTGTTGGATTTGGACTTTATTTGAGGTTTCTATGGAATGAACAAAACTTGGGTTTTCGAAACTTCCATGGCAGAAACCTCATGTTCTGGGATGAAGGAGCTCCATGCGTCACGCTTAGCATATGGCATGGACTTCTCGATCCAAATTCAGCATGCAGTCATCTTGTTGGAAGCATGATTAAAATCTGCACATGCGTCCCTTGGCCAAATGAATGAAACTTGAACAAATAAAATTTTACTAAGTCCAAAAGATTTCCATGAGGCCAAGTGTGTATGCGGTCTCATCATCCATGAGGCCTCGAGCTATGCGTTTTCTCTTTCTTTGAACGCATGACTCAGCACCGCCTTGGCTCATCTTTTTATGATTTTGTCTTGTTCTTCTGACACACTTTATTGCATGTTACATCAATCGCATCCATCACTTTATGTCACCTTTCTGACTTGTATCTATTGTCCATCACTTTCCCAAAGAGTGGATCTTGCCCCACCCATGCGGCCTTGACATCCATGCGGCCTTGACTTCATATGGTATCCTGGCTATGCGCTTACTGTTTCATGCACACGTTGAACACTTGCTTGGTTTAAAAATGTTCTCGTTTGATTGAATGATTGTGATGCTATGTGTTAAACTTAGAAAGGAATTGTATGATCCAGATGTGACATTGTACTAAATTGACTAAATACCTAACATGAGCCCTGTAGATGTGGCCTTATATACACTTACTAATTTTCCTTGAACACCTTATTATACGTTGGATAGAATAAGGGGCGTAGTTCAACTTGGGGGAAGGTATGCAATCCCGGACTTTATTTGGTTTAAGGATTGTGGATCTGATCTCGAGGAGTTCTTATACTACTCTTATTCTGATCTATCGATATAATTAAGTGACAATTAATACGATCAGTGCTTAACTGTCCTGTCCTGAATGACTTGCTACTTGATAACTTGTCAACGATCTTGACATTAACCTTCATACTAGAACTTATTCATATCCTGACTATTATATCCGTGCTGATACACTTGATCGCACAAAGAGTGCTACTTGATATATATAGTGATCCGTCGCACCACATACTCCTGCCACATGATATATGCAATTATTTTCATGCACGTATCTGGTAGTTGGACAGTAACTTTAGTCATGGCTAGATAGTATTAATTTGTGTATCACACTTGGGTAAATCCATATTTAACTTACGAGTAATAATATGGGTTCGTATCAAGAGTGTCCGTACTTAAAGTACGATATCTAAGAAGAATATTCATGTGACCACGACATGAGATTCTATTAACCTAGGGTTAACTAGGCAACTTAACTTGTAGAGCATTGGGAGGGAACGGTATCCCGAGATCTTGCATGTTGAGCCACCCTATATTAGCTGGGAGTAAAGGTTGGCCACCTCGGATATTGTATATCATCCGCACTAGTGGAGTGTACTATCCGATCTAATTATAAGACCGAGCCAGTATCTTTTCTATAGAAAGCCTGGAACTGTTACTAATCGTTAATTAGCTCAGTACCCTTGCAAGAGACTGGTGCATCTTATAGATATGTTCTTGCTCGTATATCATTGGTTCAGCCAGCCCTGCTTGATTATGGCACGATCTGAGGATACTTATGTATTGTATTTCTGGGATAACACAAAGATCATATATCAAGCTGTAATACATGATTGGTCATTTAATTTTTTTGTAATGCATGCCTAGCCAGGAAAGTGGGCTGTGGTGGCATGAAAATTCAACCCATGTCCTTGTTTGGTTGTTGGGTTGAGTCGTTATGTTACGATAATCCATGGAGTGAAGCTAGATTATTTTTCTCCTATGTAATATCTCAGATTGTGTATTGTGCCTTATGATAAGTAAAATTAGGGACATAGACTATTGTAGCATGATGGTGTAACTCATGTCCTTGTTTGGTTTTGGATTGTGCTGTTGTGATATGATAGGCTGTGGACTAAAACTACGACGCAGAGTTATTTCAGCTTGACTATAATCAAGGGACGTATTATATCTTGATATGATAAGGCACTTCATGTCCTTGTTTGGTGAAGAGGTGTCGTGTCATATCATGGATATGACATATGCCATTGATTGTTGGCTCCCTCATCTCATATTATAGAACTGGGTTTTTTTTTCTTTATTTCGTACTTCCTTTGTGGTACTTGCTATTTGGGGTCTAACCCTACTGGTTTTGCATGGCCATGTTTAGAGCTAGCACCTGAGGATCAAGCTTACTTCCCCCTCACTGATGGTACGCACTCAAAGGATGGCTGCTGAGGGACACGAGTGGGTTTCTTTATTCACTGATCTTCTTTTGTGAACTATATTCTTTTGGACGTTTAGCCAACCGGTACTTGTTAGCCGGCAAATCTGGATACTAGCTTCCTACATGAATGTAATATATTCAGACTGCAGCTGACACTGTAATGTAAACTTTGAACCTTTTATCTGTCTTATTATTTTGTCTTGCTATATCTCTAAGAACATTCTGATGCGACATTTGGGACTTCTTACTGCTTATTCTGAAACGTTCTATGTTATTGCTACTTGTTTGAATAATTGAGATATAGAAATTCTTAACCCTAGGTGACCTGATTGTAGTATGCATCCCCATGTCCCTAGACAACCTTAACACATTGTGGGTTGCTTCGGTATTCCGCAAGATGTGGTTGGCTGAGTCATTCCCCATCACTCCAATATTCTGGATCTGGGGCATGACAGACCCGCTTCGCAATAATCAAACATAAGTTACACATGCTTCTGCAATGACACCAACATCGTATTAGAATCCTTCTTATTTCCTCCTTCTCGAAATTCTCAGGAAATAAAAGCAGAAATCGATACGAAAACACATTTATCAAAACCAAGCAGCAAAAATATCCAAGAAAAACTATAGTGAAAATGTCCCGTGAAGGGGCTCTTATATAGAGTTCACTCGCCGTGACATAATCCACTGCATCTAGGACTCATTCCAACAGAAGTCAATCCATGAGTTAGAAATGTTCTCATAGCATTCATCCAAATAGATTAGATGTCGAAAGATTTTCCCAACACTCAGTTCCGTCTAAGCCAAACTAGCTATAAACCTATCACATAGTGCGCCATCCGGAGCAGGGCACTACACTAAATCACTAAAGTTCTATTTATGTTGATGATAAGCCTGCAATTTTTAATACTTCTTTTTTGCTATTTATTTTTGCAAACAAGCATATTGTCTGCATGTTGGATCCACATATCTATAACTAAAAAACTCAGTAAATGGTAATAAAATCTGTTGGACTTACAATAAGATTCGATACAGTGATGAGCTATGAAGATTCGAAAGAGATATTTAGGGCTAAGTAACTCGAATCAAATCCAAAATTCCAGATTTGCTCACTCCATTAATTCATGGAAGAATTATTAGTTCATTAGTTAAAAAAACGAAATAAAAAATAAAAATTATAAGAAAATAATAATAAGATTTATGGCTAAATTCTTACATGAGTTGAGGATTCCCAGTGCGGTAGTGCCTACTTCAAGAGATTTAGGTTGGATCACGAGTGTTTTAGGTTTATATCTCAATGATCCAAACAAGTTCATAGATTTAGGTTGGAGGGAAAGCCAAAGAGCGAACATAGATCTTAAAAAGGGAGGGAGAGAGAGTGTCTTTTCCAATATTTGAAAGATGGAGTGAGGGAGAGTCATTTCCAAGGGAGATGGAGAGAGAGTGTTTCTGAGAAGAGAGGCATGATTCAGCACAATAACGGACCAACGACACATTATATGAATATGAGGAGGAGAGAGAATGTTTAGTCAGGATATATATATATATATATATATATATATATATATATATATATATATATATATATATATATATATATATATATATATATATGGAGGAGGGGTATAAATATAAATGGACTTAATTAAAATCGATTTTTGGTTCAGGTCGGAAATCGAATTCCAAATCCACAACTCGAATAAAAAAAATCGATTTCCTTAATATTCAAAACCAATCTATGACCCATTTCTTTAAAAATCGATTTGAGTTTGGATCAATTTTTGAATAAAAAAATTGAGATTTGTCATCCCTAGTTGTGTATCATATATCCAGCCTTACCTATTATTACCCCCATGAGTCCATGGTAAGTGGATTGATCCATAAATTACATGTTCCCTTCTTAAAATAAAAAAATGAAATTTAAATTTGTAGCCATCAACGTTACTCACTCATACTCAATCATTAATCTAAAAAAATGCTATTTATCACCCAAAAATTTTGGGTGATGCAATCTCCCATTATGTGACAGTTGACATGACAAATTTTAATATTAAAATTAACATTAACATAAAAAAAATTGCATGGTTAATTTTTTTGGTTAAAAATTGTCATGTTAGCTGCCATCTCAGATGTCACATAATGAGAGATGACATCACCCAATTTTTTTGTGAGACAAATAGCAAAAGTGAAAAGAAGGTAAGAATGAAGAAAGTAACCACTTCCACATGGTAATTACTAATTAATGATTTATTTAATTGAGATATAAGTCTAATAAATATAAAAATTCGAATGTAAGTCTAAAATTATATTATTCGGTGGGGGCGAAAGTCGAAAAATTCCTTTAATTAAAACACACAATTAAACTTAGGGCCCGACTATACACACCCCACCCTCTACTTAACACACCCCATATTAAGTTAAATAAAAATTAAATATATATTAAAAGACATGATTATCCACAATCCAAACACCCTCGCCTAATATAATTTCTAAACACATCCCAAAATTAAATTTATTTCTATTATATCCAATATACTTCCTCTTTTTTAAAGTTTAAAACTCACTCTAAACCCAAAAAATTCTAGAAATCCTACATGTGATGTTTGTAATTATCATGGAGATCTCGTGTTTGCTTTTGCTAAATTAGTTTGTGAAGAAAAAAGCACCATGGAGCATCAAAAAATACTTGGAAGGAACAATGTAAGTTCTATCATTACGTTTTTGTGGTTTTAAGTAGTGTATGAAAAGATTTCGTGTGCTAAAAATAAATTCGCGATGAACACGACAAATACAGGTAGAACAGAGCACTGTCCGTTCGATCTGAACTGGCAGAACATTAGAGTGAATGTTCGACTTACGGGGGCCGAACAGTAAATTTGAAATTGTTGAGTCCTTTCACGATAGTTGTTCACCATTCGAGGAAACTATAGTTGTCAGTGGACCCCCTTCGGTTGGACCAATGTTCACTTCTATGAAAAGAAAAAAATAACCGGTTCAACGTCGTTCATCACGCAAAGCCACCGATCTTGCATATATAGAAGAAGTGCCATCTTAATTCTGCTCGAACGTGTTGAGTACCAAAAAATGTATTAGGGGACAGACATTATAGTTTTCGGTGCATAGCCGATGCACTAGGGTTAGGAGAGGAATCCTGGCCACAAGTTCGTATTGACCTCATCTAAGAGCTCACAAACTTTGGAGATTTCTATGCTACTGTTTGGAGGAAAAAAGATCATGTGGAAAAAGTACTTGAATCTTTGAATTGCTTCATAGCTCCTGTTTGGAAGAACAAGTACCGGTGGACATTTCCAAATATGTACTATTTGGCGGCATCGACCTACAACATGACCATCGTCCACATGCACAATGCTATAAGCGTTATGTTTCTACCTATGAGGACACAAGTTCCAACGAACCATCGGCTTGTATGCATGACACTTGTTGGAAACAACCATTTCATCCGGGTAAATTTTTTAGTCAAAATGTTTTTGGGTTGTGTTATAAACCTCTATTTTATTGACATGCTATTATTTGTGTGCAGGTAAATTTGGCCGAAGGTGCACCGCTATCGTCCATTATCGACGGATGGGATGGTTCTCGTCTTTTATGTGCTGCTGGTTGGGGCAAAATTTATAAACAACAACTTGAAAAGTATTGTCATACAGTTGGATCCGGAAGCTCATCTGTAGGTGTTGAGCCGATTAGTTTAGACGATTAGTATAATTCGAATGTAATTTGACTGTTTAATTATGAAATTGTATTTTCTTATGATGTTGAATCGACTTCTATTCAACGACATGTTTCTGTAATATTTTTGGAATGTTTGGTTTCTGTTGATTTGGTTTCTGGAATGATTACGATATGTTTCTAGATCAGCCAATAATGGTCGAACTGTGTGAATCTGTACTGTATGTATCTTAAATCATTTGCACATCTTTACTGTATGAATTTGTACTGTATGTAATTAAATAATTAGTTAAAATTTACTTAATTTTTAATTTTTAATTACGTGAGGATATACGTACAACTTAGACGACTAGCCTTTTGAAGATTTTTATAAAAAGTAGACATATATCCATAATAAATTATAATTAAAATATATTTAAATACTTAAACTATTTTATAGCAATATTAGAAAATTTTATTTTACGTGCAATGCACGAGCATTTACTAGTTATACAAAAAAAACAAAGATTATTTCAACAAGCATTTCAACAACAATTTTAACAATATTTTAACAAGCATTTTAACATGCATTTTAACAAGAATTTTAACAAGCATTTTAATAAGAATTTTAACAAGCATTTCAATATTTTTTTTTACAAGCTACATCATATTTCAACAAGCATAATATGACATAAATCTATGACCTACGAGTTCTATGACTCCTACTAGTGGATGCCCATCTAGAAGATTCGGGTGGTTCTTCGTCGTAGATCTTCAATGCACGATATGCGCTGACTAAAGCTGGAACTAAGATCAATGTATCTAGTCTCGATTCATTCTCTACCCATTGCTGGTAGACCGACTCTAAATATCCCAAAGCATGTCCGACCAATTCCCATGGTTGTGGCCTTGTCTGGGTAGATGTAGTACCGGCGACGGTCGAGACATTCTCTGGATTCTGGATGATAGGATGTGAAAACATATGATACCAATCCATGTAATCGGATGAACACTCCCATGTGGGGTGTGCAGCTCTCCCACGGGCTTCGAGAGATAGTACATGGATCCTCCAGAATCGGAAGTAGCCTCCCAAAATATTCCAGGTCACCTTATACTTCAAGCCTGTATTTCTCCGACAGACAATGCTTGGAACCAAAGGCCAATCAGGTACCTTCTGGACTAGACCAAATTATTGAAGCACACGGTCGTGATGATACGACTCCACACAGTCAAAGGCGCGTATGCATCCATGGTCGAAAGTGATATCGTCACGAGGATGAGAGCGCTGCATCCCATTATAGGGTGTCCAATTGACCTACATTATAAATTAACGAAATTACTTATAATATATAGAATACATAAAATACTTGCATAAATGGTAACACTCTCATTATGTACTCGAAGATTGTCCAAGACCTCCCTCGTGGCCAAAACTCGGTCAATAGATCCTCCAGCATGGGATCTTTGGGCCCACCTTATAGCAAGTGGTTCGTCCTCCTTATAATTGACATTATGGGTTGGCCTTGTGATAGAAAAATACTCGTATATCCAGGCCTGCAAAAAATTAAGAAACATATATGACGTGCATATAAGAACATAAAAACAATGTAATTAATTGGCAGTTCTTTACCTCCAATAATGTCAAGTATCCGCAAATTTGTCGCACCCCACTTCGAGATGCTAATCCGAGCTGTCGATACAAGTATGCTAGAGCAGCTGCTCCCCAAGCATACTCATGGACGCGGTCGACCTTCTCTAAAAGACTCAAATTTTTTGTGTCAACTCGTGTGCCACTTTTGTCTGAAAATATTGTGCATCCCAGCACAAACCATAAGAATGCACGGGCTGCACACTTTCTTTTTTTCTCATCGGGACTAGTGACATCTTCACTAAACCGAGCCCTAATCCACTCCAATCGGACCGAGCTACCTATGTAGCCCTGAACGACATCGACTGCCTCCCTTTCTGTCACCCCCAACAACCTACTAATTAATTTCGTAGGGGCCCCGGGTCTCCTTCCTGTTTCTGGTGCAACCACCGGTAATTCACTCACGGGCAGTCCTGTCAGACAAAATACGTCATCCAACGTAATTGTCATCTCACCGAATGACATGTGGAATAAACTGGTCTCTGGTTGCCAACGCTCCACAAATGCACAAATGAGATTTTTGTTTAGCGTTTTGTATGAAATCTACCTCAAGTTCAAAATTTTTGAATGATGAACCAACATTTGAAAATCACTAATATCTCCATAAAATATCCATGTATCCATCTTGGTCGTGTGGTACCAACACGTTCCTCTCAATCCCATTCCAAATCCCAAAAGCCACTTGAGTCTTGAAACTCAGAATAAGTCGGTGATCTGTAGGTCCACCGGGACAAGGGCTCGTCAATACATCATCGTCCTGACCCTCTTCTCCCCCTTCTCGTTCTTCTTTATGTTCGTTCTCAACTTGCTCGTTCAAATCTTGCTCAAAAATTTGATCATCAACTTGCTCGTTCAAATCTTGCTCGAGAATTTGATCCTAAAATTGCTTGTTTATTTGAATTGGAGCATCTGTTATTGCTTGTGGACGAATCGTACCTTCAGCTCCCAACTCTTCAGCCCGACGCCTCCTATTAGAGGCGGTATGTCTCCTCCTATATGTCACTATTGCAAAATTTATTCAAAATATCAACACTTAAAAATTAACGAGGGAAGACGATAACAAAATATTAAAGAAACTAAACTAATGTGCGACAAAAATTGCAATGAACAGACCAATCACTGTTCGACCAGAAGTGGTCGAACTTAAAGTTTTTTGTTCGACCAGGTGTAGTCGAACAGAGTAAAAACTGTTCGACCAAAGGGGACCGAACAGTTTCAATGTTGTTCGACCACTGTTGGTCGAACATTCGGCCTTTCGTTCGACCGTCGTAGGTCGAACAATGCGCTATGTGTTCGACCCTGGTTGGACGAACCTGTCCGCAAATACATCCAATTTTTTTCCAACTTAAATTGGTTTGAACAACAATTTATTGTGTTCGAATCACATAAGTGATCCACAACCAAAATAAAGGATCGTTTTAACTAATTTTAGTGTTCGATTTAAACAAAAAAAGTAAGAACATGATTAAAATCACTCATCCATTGATCTTCTACGGGTTGCCTCTCCATTGTGGGGGTGAATCATTCTTCTGAATTTGCTGTTTGGTGGCCGAACAATTCGAGAGCTCCATGCCAAAAGTGTGTCGAACAATGATGGAAGACTAGGGTTTGTGGAGAGGGAACCGGATGTGTTGTGTAGAGGGGACCTGATGGGGTGTGCTTAAGATTTTGATAGATTATGATTTAGTTCTTATGTTATACATTGAAAATGGTAAAATAGTAATGTAGTGAGATGTGTTTAAAATTTTGATAATTTTAAATTAGTTAAATTTGTGTATGTTTAGTATTTGAGGTGTCTTTAAGTAGAAGGTGAGAATTTATCCTCCTCGCATAAAGGAGCAGACAGTGACCAGTGGCCAAAAGAGCAACCGCGTATAAACCACGCTGACCTCTTCTTCCTCGAGTGCTTTTCTCCGGCGATGTCGACGCCGGCGAGGAAGAGGCTGATGAGGGACTTCAAGCGGCTGCAGAACGACCCGCCGGCCGGGATCAGCGGCGCCCCCCAGGACAACAACATCATGCTCTGGAACGCCGTCATCTTTGGGTCGGCGAACCTCTCGTTTTTTTAGATTTTAGGGTTTCTTTTTAGGTTTTTTTTGGGGGGGTTCTGATGTTGTGTTTTTATGTTTTGATCTGCAGGCCTGACGATACGCCATGGGATGGAGGTGAGTTTTGGTTTGGATTGGTATGGTTGATGAATCTATACCAAAATAATGATTTGATTATTGATGCGCGTTCTTCGAATTAGCATCGTAGTTTCTGTGCGTGATGATTTCTTTGGGTTAGGTTTTTTTTGGGGGTGTGTGGGTTGGTGGGGGGTGGTAATTGTCAGATTTTGGTATGATTGCTTTTCTTTTCTTTTTTGTAAAAAAAGAAGAAGGAAAAAGTGAACGCAAAAAACTAAGACTTTGCCACTTGAATTGTCGGATTATGGCGGCTCCGGATCAGCTGTCCGGCTAATATTGTTCGCTACACCCCCCCCCCCCCCCCCCCCCCCCCCCCTCTTTTCTCTTCCCAACTTACATGTGCTTATGATATTTTTTTTTTATTTACTCGGTTGGGCCCACATGTCATATTAGGGGGACATGAATCAGACAGTATTAGCCGGACAGCTGATCCGGTCCCGATTATGGCCTAGCAAAAATGATTGGAGCACAGTTTTGACTCCTAAATGATGAATTCAACTAGTCCAGTCGCGTTTGTCTCATCATAATTCTACAATCTTCAACAGATCTGTCTTATTTATGAGATAAAAGCTACAACAGAGTCCGTTCCTAGCTCCCCTGGTTCTACACACAAGCTCGCATATGAAACAAAGCGATAATACTAGGTATTTCAGCAATCATAATAGAATCATACCTGATATAGTTCCCTGTATCGCACAAAATACTTCTATCAGCAACTAGTCAGTGGTTCCAGCAACAACTTCCAGCGGTGTCTATGATTCTTGTTAGCTGAGAAGTTTTAGAAATTGTCGTGAGTTACAAGCAACTGTTACATTGTTAATCTCTTGGCATGCCATGTATTTGTCCGAGGCTAGAACATTAAAACATATTATCCAGCATGAATAGAACAAGCGCTTGAAGAGAGGAGTTTGACCTAGTCTTTATGTTAAGGGGAGATTTCCATGCCGGTAGAGAATTTATGAGAGACTGCACTTCTGAAGAAACATGCCAATATTACCTTATTTTGCTGTATAACGGTGTCAAAATATTTAGGTTTCAATTCATCATGAGACGAAGAATTGACCTATATTCCTATTGTGGTACAGCCTAGCATTGCAATCCAGTGCATGCTAGGCTGGAAGCGACACCGTTGAAGGGAAATACTCTCTTTTGAGGCCTTGGAATTATAGGTAACCTATAAGTTCTACTTTAATGTACAAGTAACATTTGGCTCTTGGGACATTCAATATTCTATTACATTCTATGGATCTGCTTGTTACTTACCTTGCATACAATGTTGTCACGCGCAAGGCATATGGCAAGACGCAAGGTACACACAACACTTGAGGCGCAATGTGCATGGCGTGTGCCTCATTGAAGTGAGGCACACATTTTTTTTATTTATTTTAACTCTAAGAAACACAATAAAAGTTATTGCAATATCATTATCAATAATTTATTGTATAGATAGTTTAGAAAATAAAAAAATCTCATCCGATGAGCTACTAGACTTGACAATGGCAGACATTCCGTAAGGAAGATCTATGCTAGCCTAACGATAAATTGCTTGATGTGGTGAGAGAAAAAATATATAAAATAATTTACAAGAAATTAGTTGCAAAATAAAAGAGCCCACTTGAAGAAGGCAACTAGACTTTGTTAGGAAAATTTTGTCGATGCAGTAAAATCATCGACAAAGACTCGATTGAAGTTATAAAAAAAAGACCATGGATTTTTTTTTGAAACTTGCAAGTTAAAATAACTTAGAATACTTTGTCCGACAATAAGTTGTTGGCAATCAAGGAATTTGGGCTAACAACGATTGCTAAAGAATTGAAAGAGAGTAAAGATGGAATATGAAAGTAGAAAGTTAAAGCGTGCAAGTGGGGTAGTAGGTTAGAGTTGGGTGCATGTTATCTGTAAGCCAAAACAAAGTAAATCCTAAAGTTAATGTTAGGTTTCATGAGACGGCACCTCAATGAAGCGTAGAGTCTCCCATCATGGCGAGACACCTCGGTGCGCCACGATGCTCCTCACGTCAGACACGTGCCTCGATGCATTATTGACAACACTGTTTGCTGTGTGATGCAAAATATTTCTACGGGGCTGCAACATGCCTATCACCAACACTTATTGCAATTAACTTGAAAGTAGAACATAATTTTGGTTTTTGACAAAATGTATTGTTTGCGGTTATATTGTCTCTGTTAACTTGTGATCAAATATAGTTTTGGCTTACTTGATAGTTCGAAATTTCTAGTCTTAATTTTTGTTGTGGTAGGTTGCCCTCTAAACTGGAAGAAACATACTGTCAAGCAAAGAACATTACCTTTAACCACAGTTACTAGGATCGCCTTCTCCCTCGGAACTGTGTTTTGGATCCTGTGATAAGAAATGCGGCATGTTCCCCACCAGATAGCCAAAGGTGGTGAGCTGGGCAATATTGATCTTATAAGATGAAGTTCAACAAAGATATCAATCAAAGGGTAATAAGAAATAAAATCAGTTAATTGTCGAAATGAAGTATACAAGAGTAGGTTGTTGTAGGATTCAGTATGACATCTTCATGGTAGGGTCTATACACAAACAAACTGCTCTTAAATGAGCAACAACGTACTTGTTAAGCCTAGTCCCCTTGCACTGCGTACCAAGGAAATTAGCGTACCCTGAATCTGCACCCTACGTATGGAAGCGAAGCACGACCCAAGTAACTATGTTTTAACCCAATCTTTCTGTTAACTATATGAACATTTTACTTCTATTATTTCCTGTTAAGGGCAGCTGTCTTAACAAATATCCAAATTGGCACATATCCGAACAATCTTAGATTATTTTCTCTCATCTTGTGGTTACTTGACAAGCTTCCAATTTCCTATGAATACACCCACTCCTTATACAGCCTCTTAGTATATTACCACTAGTCCATTTTAAAGTCTAAGATTGAGACTAAATTTACAAATATTGTTATTTGCAAATACCATTTTACACAAATGAGAATCCAAATTTGTTTTATCTGACCTACGACCTCTTTTAACCAAGACCCTATCACCTCCGAGTTGGTGCATCTGCTAGTCCTCCTTTGCACATATCCAAACTTTCATAGATTATTGCCCCTAATCTTACCTGGCATTGTCACTGGTTGCCTATGACCTGCACTCAAATCCTTTTCGTACCTTTTACTGTATTTCACCCATCTGTTTCAGTATTCTGATGTCATCTACGTATACCTTTTGACAAGGTACGTTCCTCAATAAAGTATGGTTGGTCCTATGGTCGTCTTATCTGTTCTTTATTTGAACTGTGAAGGTATCTTATGATCACAAACCACTCTTGGAGTAAAGCACTCTTTTTCAATTATTATGTTATCTTATCCTTCGGGTAAGATCTTTTGTTAACGTTTTCATCATGATGACCGATTGATTGATCCTAAAAGAGTAAAAGGTGAAAGCTAGGACTCTGATGTATCTCTCAGCCAGCATTACGAACTATTTCCCTTTCTTCTTGAGCTCATATTGAGTAAATAAAATCAACCCACCAAAAATTCCGCTTATCAGTAATACATGCTTATACCCAGTTATGCCACTTTTTTTTTTTTTTGTTAATTGGGCTATCTTCATTCTGCAGCCGTCACATTTGCACATGCATCCATCTTGTAGTACGGTGTCCTCCAGAGGCCTAGATGTCTAGAGTATCATCTTTCCTTTGAACACCATTCCGTCTTGTTTATCTGGTCGCGGATGTTTCTATTTTTTGTTGGAATGGAAAAGATAGATTAAGTTTCTATTTTTTGTTGGAATGGAAAAGATAGATTAAGATTCTAATGCATGCAAAACATTAGGCCCCTGTTTGCCTTAGTCCAATTCTTTCTTGTAGGAGATCCTGCAATCATCACTCTTGAGCCAGACTGCTAGTCCTGGCCACCAGTAAGCACTATTTGGAGGATTCGGTTTGTTGTTCTAGATATGCAAGTCCTCTAGCACGGGCTTCGGCCAGCTCAATTCTTAAAGATTCTATACATGAAGTAAAAAAAGAATCAAAGAAAAAGCACATTAGTTAGCATGTTACTACACGATTAAAAGTAATACATATTGTATTTGTACAAGGATTTAGCAAAGGTATTACTAGCACAAAGCTGGAAGGTGAGCTCATAGTACATGCTAGAGGAGATCCTGCAACCATCACTTTTGAGCCAGACTGCTAGAGTCCTGGCCACCACTAAGCACTATTTGGAGGATTCGGTTTGTTGTTCTAGATATGCAAGTCCTCTAGCACGGGCTTAGGCCAGCTCAACTCTTAAAGATTCTATACATGAAGTAAAAAAGAAACAAAGAAAAAGCACTATTTGGAGGATTCGGTTTGTTGTTCTAGATATGCAAGTCCTCTAGCACGGGCTTAGGCCAGCTCATAGATCGTGTAGTAACATGCTAGAGGAGATCCTGCAATCATCACTTTTGAGCCAGACTGCTAGAGTCCTGGCCACCAGTAAGCACTATTTGGAGGATTCGGTTTGTTGTTCTAGATATGCAAGTCCTCTAGCACGGGCTTAGGCTAGCTCAACTCTTAAAGATTCTATACATGAAGTAAAAACAAACAAAGAAAAAGCACATTAGTTAGCATGTTACTACACGATTAAAAGTAATACATATTGTATTTGTACAAGGATTTAGCAAAGGTATTACTAGCACAAAGCTGGAAGGTGAGCTCATAGATCCAACCTTCCTACCCTTAAGAAACTAGGTAGAATTAAGATGTGATTTGTGATACGTGCAACCTGTGCTACATGGGACAAATAATATGCAATTGCTTTAGAATTGAACGAAGAGATTGAGATGAAGGGTTCTTCTCCAATTGCACGATGGCATAGTTGGTGTTAATTTGCTTTGCACTCTCTCTCTCTCTCTCTCTCTCTCACACACACACACACACACACACACACACAAATTTGCTTCCATCGATGTCTATGGCGTTATGATCGGCAAATCTGTAGGGAATCCAATCAGTTCATGTGATATTGGAATTATCACTGGATCTTGAAATTTCTCTTTTATTAATTTTTTTTCATTTTTGTTCTGTGATGGTGGTGGAAGAAATATCATCTTGTAGGTGATAGAGATGATGATAACGGGATTGTGAAGATAGCATATATGATGATGGTGGATGGTGAACATGCCAATATGGTGTTACGAAGATGGTTGATAATGAAGATGGGAGGAGGTGATAGAGATGATGATATGATATTGACTGGATTTTTTCCAATCAAACTTTATTTTGCAGCATTCATGTTAAGTGTTGTTAGTTATGGATTTGTTGTTGTTGTTGCAACAAATCAATGTTTTGAACATATAGCTTCTGCTGTTAATTTTATAGTGGTTGAGAATCTTGAGATTATGTATGATATATTTAGCATAGAAACAATTATATAGTACAATTCTGTGTAAATTCATATTTAATTAGCATAGTTAGAAGTATTATCCGATACCGATCTGATACGGCCGATACCGATACAGTTTGGCATGTCCCAATCCGATACCGACCAATACCCGATACTGACCGATACCGACATTAGAGGTCTCTTTTTCGGTCAATTCGACAAAGAAAATTGAATTAAAAAGACCAATTAGCAAGGGTGTAAAAACATAGTAAGGTTGTAAAAGCATATAAAAAAGGAAAACTTATCTATCGCATTTAAATCAATCGACAAGAGTGACTACTATTTCATTCAATTTCAAAAATACTAAGAAACATCACTGTAAATACTTTAAATTATGCATAAATGTATAAAATATATTTTCTAAAATGTTAATAATTTACTAAAGTTGTTTGCTTTCCGATACCAAAAAATCCGATACTCCGATCCGAAACCGCCGATACTACCGATACCGCCGATCCCGATACTCATAGGAATGGTCCGATACTGATACTTTGAACCCCTTGTTTAATAGTGCATATCACTCTTGTTCTTCATTTCCTTATTCTCGAATCCATGGGAAACTTCTCATATGTAGAATCTTTCCGTGGTCTGCTCTGTTTACAATTCTTTCACTCTCTTCTCTTAACCACACGATAAGTCAGAAAAATAACATTGTGATTATTGTATAATTTAATTTAGAGTAACTTTAATTTATATCAAATGAAATATGACATAAATAGAAGTTCCTCTCTTAATAGCCATTTCAGAAGCATGGTTACTCATGATTTCAGAACAATGAGTCACAAGTGATTTTCATATCCTCGTGTTGTCGAAAATCATTGTGACTGATTTTGACCATGGTTCAATATCGGTATTGGATTCTTCTTAATTTGCAGTTCGATTGTTTTGCAAATGGTTGGTTTCACTAGTATCGACATTTTCCATATCGGCCCATAACATGGACTATGATTTTGACACACCCACATTGTGATTCCGAATCCGCCCCTCTTCCTAAAAGGAGTTTTTACGTGTCTTTTGTAAGCCTGGCATCTTAACAATATAATCGGCATGTGGGCCCACAAACCAACTTTTATTTGGGTGAAATTCCTTCAATATACTGTTCATCAGATGCTTATCAGAAAACTATCCAATTTTAACTAAAGTTTGTTGGAAACCTATATAATGTGAAAATATGTGTTGGAAACCTAGATAATGTGAAAAGATATGTATATCTGAAATTTGTAGTTATTTGATTGAATGGAACCCACACATGGTTCTGTGTGCTAGTCTTGCCGATGTCAATGAGCGCTAGTATGGCTGGTGCCTACATCTACTTGGGATTGAGTGGACCCACACATTATAGTGGATGCCAAATGCCTTATATTGGATATGAGACCTCACCATTACTGTTTTGTCTTTTGTTTCATCTTCTCTCTCTCTTTAATTATAATTTTGGTCACTCCATTCTTCTAACTAGTGAGCCCACCTTTCTCTTCAGATTCGCATAGAGGAACATCAAAACTGTGAATTTCATCAAAATACTGGCTTGATTTAGAAACATGTCTAAAGATTTCCCTTGCTATATTAGTGAGTTGCATTATATTTTGGTGAGTCGGTTTCTATTTTAATTTGGACATGGCTCTAGGACGAAAGTGACCCTGCTATTTATAGCCATTATAGTTCACCTCCACTAGTACTCTTGCTATGTAGTAATATGAATTGTGAATCCCAGTCGAAGTGATAACTGCCATGCAATGACCCAACTGTTGTCATTAGCTTTATGAGCCTTACTTCGCTAATAATATATATAAAGATTACCTTTTCGTGTCATGAATAGCTGCAGATGTCAACCAGTCTTCAAGGCCAGTTCATAGATGACTTATTTCAGAAGATAATGGTCATCTTCCGCTTTGGCTACAACCCTGATCAGACTTGATATTATTACCTTTTGTGCCTGTGTGTAATGTAAACTTGTGCTTGACACGAGTCTTTCATCTGATTTCTCGCCTACACTTTGATTTTTTTAAAAATAAATAAAAACAAGCTCTAGTTCAAGCACATCACATACAATTAATTTTGTTATCTTTGCAAGTCACATTGCTGCAATTTTAAGAATTTGTTCATAATTGGTTCCTATCACATTCACTAACCATACACATGCACTATAAAGTTACTGTTTGACAGTTTTAGATGTTCTTATTTCTCCTAATTATTTCTGCTGTAGATGACCGTATGTTGCTTACTAGCTCTCCAAAATTTATCTGTTATATACAGTCTTATTTGTTTTGTTGCTTACTAGCCTTCCATCTTTGATGTAGGTACGTTTAAACTGACACTGCATTTCACAGAGGACTATCCAAACAAGCCACCTACCGTCCGATTTGTCTCACGAATGTTTCATCCAAACAGTAAGTCCATGACATTGCACTTGGTTTATTATAAAGTATCATTACCTATGAGCCAGGTTTTTTAAAGATCTAAAGGATAAAATTGATAAGTAGCTTTAAGAAAAGTTACCTTAACTGTTTAATGGATCAAATGTCTAAAATGTATATGTAGATTACAAATTCCATGTCCTTCACACAGTATCCTACTATCAGTCTATGCAGATGGAAGCATTTGCTTGGATATATTACAAAATCAATGGAGTCCTATCTATGATGTTGCTGCCATCCTGACTTCCATTCAGGTATGCTTCCTTTGATGCTTTCTCGTGCAAGAAGCATCATCTATCCTGCTCTATAAGTTTAATACTTTTAGATATTTCCTTTATAGCTAGTAAATTAGTACAGCAGTACCCTACATTATTGAGAAAACATGCTATTGTCTCTTTATAGAGCCTAGATAACCACGTCCATATTCTACCTCCGAGAGCTTAAGTGTGTAAAACATAACAAACAATAAGATAAAGAAAGAACACATAATAACATAAAGGAGGTTGCTTATGTTTTTTCATTGAAGTAGTTTTCTATTTTAGGTTACATATTACTTGCACAAGTTGTATATGCACACTGTTTAGAGCACCATTAAATTATCCAAGATTGTTCTAGAATACTCAGAGTTCGTGAAGGACCTAACAGCCCTATAATTGTTATAGTTAAAACTTTTTAGATATTTCCTATATAGCTAGTAAATTAGTACAGCAGTACCCTACATTATTCAGAAAACATGTTATTGTCTCTTTATAGGGCTTAGATGACCACGCCCATATTCTACCAAAAAGTGAAAAAATGATGAACAATAATATAAGGAAAGAACACTAACATACAGGAGGTTGCTTATGTTTTCACTTTTCATTGAAGTTGTTTTCAATTTTAGGTTACATATTACTTTTACAAGTCGTATATGCACACTGTTTATATTACCATTAAATTACCTGAGAATGTTCCAGAAAACTCGGAGGTCGTGAAAGGACCAAACAGTCTTTTCATCATTTTAGATAAAAACTTTTTAGATATTTCCTATATAGCTAGTAAATTAGTACAGAAGAACCCTACGTTATTGAGAAAACATGCTACCGTTCATATTCTACCGGAGAGCTTAAGTGTGGAAAAACAAATGAGCAGTAAGATTAGGAAAGAACACAGAATAACATATAGGAGGTTGCTTATGTTTTCATTGAAGTTTATTTTATTTTATTTTAGATTACATATTATTTTAACAAGTTGTATATGCACACTGTTTAGAGCATCATTAAATTACCCGAGAATGTTCTAGAACAGAGTTCGTGAAGGACCAAACAGCCTTTTCATCATTTTAGTTTTTACATGCAGGTAAGTCAAAAACATATTCATTTGATTTGATAAGCATATTAGTATTGTCATTTTGAATTTTATACATTTGAGATTCATAATTTCATAGTCCCTTAAGGCTTATAATTATTCAGTAGAAAGAGTTGATTAATGCTTGCATCTTGGAGGATGCAAATTTGAGTTTTGGAGACGATCTCTCATAAATGTTGACAGGTCTGTACATCTTGACTCTCCCCAGGACCTGCTTAAGTGGCAACCTCATGGAAACAAACTCAAGGCAACGGGTCGCCTGTTTTAGAAAAAAAAGGGACTTAGATTAATTTATCTTACATAATCAGAAACTTCCTATTAATGTAGCAGAAGGAGAGTGCATGTCTTTTCTGTTTGGTTATTATATATATTTGTGGATGGTGATATTTCACAAATTGGTCCTTGGGTGATTTGCATTATAAATGTGGCTTTTAGTGGTAACTTTAACTTATTAATAGATGCAATTTAATATCAGTGGGTAGGTATCAAAAAGTTGAAAGGACCTCACCTGAAGTAGGTGTTAGTGGGTTGGACCGACTTATTTCTTTCCTGTTTTGGGAATAAAGGTTGTATTGGTCAGTCTACCTTCACGCTTGAGATTTTCTCTTTGTTAATCGTAGAAGTCATATATGGGTCTTTTTAGTTTTTACGCATTGTTAAATGAATGTGAGATCTTGTGCTCTTTGTTTTTATTTGTGAGCACCTATGGGACATGGATCTTCCTATGGAGCATCCATATCCTATACATGTTGGTTACCTTGGGGCCCCTGATACTCGATTATTTCACAGATACTTGTAGGATACACCTTAGGCATTCAAAGTTTAAAAAATTCTAATTTCGTATAAAACATATTTTAACACGTTCCTGAAATTGTAGCTTACTATGTCATAGCCATTTAAAGGACTAAGAAGATGAATGATGCGTATTTCCTATGATTCAAAAACTATTATGATTCTGGATGCATTTTCTAATCATAGTGTTTCTTCATACATGTGCATGGATATATATAACATAGAAACATGTTGCATTATCTCATAGATACATCTGTACCATTTTTATATCAGGTTGTTATAATTACGATCTTAGTAATCTTCCCTAAAGGTTTGGGGAGATTTCAACTCATCTGCTAATAAATTCTGCTCTCCGCATGTTGATCCACGATTTGTGTGCCTTTTGCAACTTTATTCTCTAGATTCACCTTGCAGGCTAACCCACAATGTCAAGGTCTAGCACTCGGGAGTAAAATTTTGATCTCTGCCTCACAATCAATGACCTTTTGCATCTTACATCTTTTCGAACTCTTGAACCAAAATGCGAGGGCCCATGTTGCTATTTGGTTCTTGTATAAAATGAAACTTCTTCGCAGTAGAAGCAAGACACACATCTGACTAAGTGAGGCGCAACCTCCCTTAGCCTCAGTTTCTCGCTTAGGCATCGGCCTAGGGACACTTTTAATAACTATGCCAATGATTATCAGTAATGTCATGATCCACAACTTGGACCATGTTGCTGATCTCCATTACTTGGGACTATCTCCTTGATACACTGCTCGAGTAAATCAAATCCCTAGGTCCTATTCTCCGATCTGATATGGTTTATCTGTACTGAAATCTGAAGACGTCGGATTTGGATGACATATTTCGTATCCGGTTGTGTTTGAGTCTGGGTTCGGATATTGTTTTGTATTTTCATCCTGATCTGGATATAGATCCTGTAGGCCTTGTTGGGTCCAGATATCCAGATTGGCTAAGGGTTACAAACTTGGATACATTGGTGTCTCAAGGGTTGTCATTTGGTGATCATGGGTTGAAAGGAAATTTATTGATTGGTCAAAAGACAACAATTAATAGGGGATTCGAACTCTGAACCAAATATTAAGTTGTCTAGCCAACTGATATATGGACATTTCTGTTCTGTTACCCAAGAGAAGTGTTAAACACTAAACCGCAAAAGATTCCCCTTCATATCTATATTCAATTCTCATTTATCTGATTCATATCTGTATCCAAATTATCCGTATCTGTATCAAAATTTCCCAGGTTGGATACTTATTTTCATATCTGGACAACATTAACATCCTAGACATGCAAATAAATATGGATGTGTTAACACCCATATTTCGATCGGTATCTCCGATTCCACCCATATTTATCACAGTTAATCCCCTTTTTAATTAAGCACATTGGGATTTGAACTCCTGACCGGTTTCTTTGTCTTATGACTCCACACCCTGACTACTTGAGCCGGTGCTTGTTGGACTCGCCGTATCCCCCTCCCTTGTCCTCTATCCATCTTCGTGCTTTCTATGCATGCATGCATGGAAATTTGTCCATACCTTTCCTGAAATATGCTTGATTGGACATTTCAATGAATATTCTAATGTTCATCCTTGTTACTTGATGGAGTTTCAAATTGCTCACCAACGTTGTCCAAATACTCTCCATAGTTTGTGCATTGTTTAATTTAGTCATTGCTTCAAACCTGTTAGTTTGTGATGACCTGTGCAGTTGCAAGATGCCGTCTTCCAAGCCTTGCAGTTTAACTCAACAATGTAGGGATTATCTAAAGACTACAGTTGGCATAGAAACTATCTAAAAAAGGCTAAAAAAATGGGTGTCAGGTTATAGCTTTGGGCTATCTGTAACACATCATCTGTTATTTCGCGTCTCTTGGTCTTTCCACAATTAATATTGGAAGTATTAGTAGTTGGAGCTCCACAAGATTATGAGTTTCTCCATGGAGTACATATGGAAAAATTGGATATTTTGTAAGATTGCAGGAGTCATTGTTAAGGAGCATTTCTTAGTCTTGCATGTGGATTTATTTTATATGTATCATACTTGTTACAAGTGATGATCATCTTTTCACAGATTTTGGAATTCTTGTATGAGTAATGTGCTATCTATGAGTCATTTGATACCATTGGGACAATTTTCATCCTTCCAGGAGAATGGAAGAGTTCAAGAAGCTTTGAAGTCATCGTTAATAGAACTCTGGCAAGTAATCTAGAAGTCTGGAAGGATAGCTAGTTATCTGGCTAGGGGTTAACTGTCTATTTTATTAGTAAGTTGGTTGAGTTATCCCAACCTCAAATGAAACATCGTCGTGGGAGTAATAGCTTGATAGGAGTAAAAAATGATAATGCTCCTGGAATTTTCAGGTTTTGGCCGTGTATGCGGCAGTTGGCAATTTCATCTCTTTTTATCTTTTGGAAGGTTCATGGACAAGTTTTCCTTAGTGATTTATACTTTGGTGAAAGAAAAATGGTTAAAAAGTTCGAGATACTTGTGCAGTAAGATATGTTATATAGAAAGAAAAAGAGGGCAAGAGACAAACCTTGAGTAAGCCCAAGGTAAATGAGGCCAAAGTGTTTGGAATGAGAGTCAGGAACTATGTTGTTCTGTGCACTAGGCGAGGCGACGAGCCTCCCGACTCGCCTATATATATATATATATATATATATATATATATATATATATATATATATATATGAGGAGGGATCAAGATCTCCCCATTTTTGCATCCCCCTACTCACACCGTTGGATGGTGCTTTAAGTCATCTAATCTTAACCATTGATGGTTAAGATTAGATGACTTAAAGCACATCCAACGGATGTGAATAGGGGGATGCAAAAAGTGTAGGGATGCCTATCCTCTCTCTCTCTCTCTCTCTCTCTCTCTCTCTCTATATATATATATATATATATATATATATATATATATATATATATATGCTCACAAAAGCATAAAAAATTGAAATAAGCATCAAACACTAAGCAAGCAACAACCAGGGGAAATTAACCCAAGATGAGTCTACATACATTTTACCTCTACGCCTATGTCACCCCTAACAACATAGATCAGGAATCAATAATGGACCTTATGAGTTTTTTCTTCCGATATCTGTGACAATAGTGGCTTCTTGGGGCTAACCATTATAAGAGGTACTTTATCAGACCATGGATAGCATCATGCACTAAGAACTGGTAGATGACGATTGTTTCACAAGAGGGGTATCATTTGGCACAACAGCAAGGATTGGCACTTGATATTGGAGGATGCAGTTGCAAGTTGCATGTCACGGGAACAGCCTCCACATAAAATGAGGGTAAGGCTTCAATGCTTCGTATGTTGAGTGTTGAACCTCAGACCTTGCATTATTGGGTACCCATGTGGCACTAGAATACACTAAATTATACCATCAACCTTGGTGGTTGTATACTATTTTATGGTATACAGTGGTTACTGTTTAGCTAAAAGAAAACAGGTCTTTTCGGCCTGCAAGCTACTTATTGCTTTGGCCAAATAAAGTAAACTCTTGACCTACAAACACTGAGCAGGATAGAAGATAGCATCTATGGCAAAAACTTGATTATAATATTTAAAAACTGAAATTGCATATTCATAGTGTTGTACCTACTCCTAGTTTAACATTCGATTTTGTTACTCTTGTATTTTTTATTTGTCCATCATATCTGACAATTTTATTGAGTATTGTTGTGTATTCATTTTTGTGGATGATCTTACTGATTTACCTTTTTCATGTTACAGTCACTGCTCTGCGATCCGAATCCGAACTCCCCAGCAAATTCTGAAGCAGCTAGAATGTTCAGTGAAAATAAGCGTGAATACAACCGGAGAGTTAGGGAGATAGTTGAGCAGAGCTGGACGGCTGACTAAAGGAAACAGCTTCATTGTGGAGACTGTTTACCATGTCGTCTATTATTGTGTAATTTCCTGAGGATTTGGTTGTGGAATATTGTTGAACTTGTGTGCTTGCTTTGTTTCATCATGGCCTGATGATGATTCAAGACTCTGTTCTTATCATAAAGGCCTGTAGTTGGTTATCTGAATATAGTCAATGTTAGTGTAAAAGCAATAGACTTACTTGCCGAAAGTAGCATATGGATGGTTGTATCAGCAAGTTGTGTTAGTGGTTCACTATGGAGGTGATATTTGTAACTATGGTAGGCACATTATTGTATTGTGATATATATGGATGGAGTTTTAAGTGATCAAGTTTTATTGTTTTTATTTTTTTTTATTTTGCTAATTAGCGCTGCATTGTTTCATCAACAGGAGTCAGACTGCTCATAATAACTTAACAATGAGAAGATTCACTGATTATTAGCAGCGAGCACTGTTATGAATTTGACGAGATTTCAAATTTTTTTTTTTTTCCGTTGTTTGGTTGGTTGTAATTGATGTTGCAACATTTACAACCTTTCTAGTATTTGTGGTGTTGTAAATGGTATTTTGTTGAAGTAAAGCTGTATTAAATATCCTATTTACTGCAACTATTGTTGCAACACCATTTATGGCAGCAGAAGCTGCAAATGTAGTCCGAGACTATAAATGGTTTGGCTCTCCTCCATTGCGATTGGCACCAAATGAAGACCCGGTTTCCAGGCCCCCATATGACTTCAGACGTAGTTTGCGTGGATCAATATTGAGGTTGTCTTCAACAAGTTTTCTTATTATATATATGTAACAACTTGCAACCATACGCACTTTTGAGTGGTGTCATAAACTATAGTACATTCCCTGGGTGTCCAAGACTTGGAAATCTGAAGATGACTAGTAGTTAAATTACCTAGATGCATTGGGAGCGAAGGATTTTGGGGCCACATCTAACCTCGCTTACTAAGCTTCAGACTCCATCTCCATGGATGGAGCCGTAATCTATTATGTACCTCTATATATGTTATGGTATCGTTGATGGCCACTTTGTCTCTAACTCGAGGTCAGTCCTGCTATGAGACTCTATTTCTGCCAGCCTAGCAAGTCTCAGTGTCTATAGCACCCGTTTACGTTGGAATCCTCATCTCTTTAGAATTACGGATAAACTTTAAGTAGTCACTAAACCGTAGGGCATGTTTGAACGCGATATGTTGTTGGCTTGTTTCCTTTACTACATTCGTCTTATAGTAGTTTATTTATTGTTCTTGGCCTTGAGATGTGTGTATTGGTACCACACTGCCTCCCAGTATCATGTTACATATTTTCATATTGTATATATTTTGTTGCTTCTTCTATGTCGTGTGCAGATAGTTCTATGCTGTGTTTTCTTGTTTTGGCTTTTCAGCCTCTTCTCTAACTTCCTTTGTTCTACTTGCTACTTTGGGGTTAACTAGTTTTGCATGACTAGATCTCGTAGTCGAGCTAGAGGATCCAACGATCATTACTCCGATGTTCCGCATGAGGAGGGTGCACAGTGACGCAGGAGGCTGAGTGAGTTTTCTTTCAACGCCCACTTTATCATCATTTTGTTGTACTCTATTCTTTCGGACATTTAACCACCGAGCATGTGTTAGTTCGTATTCCGGGAGCATGTCATGTCGTTTCAGACAATGTTATTGTATATTATCTCTAGACTGCAGCTAAGTTATGATCATGTACTTTTCTCATTTTGACTACTAGATTCAATATATGATATACTATTTTGGGATGTCTTATTAATGTTCATATTTATCGTATCTTTGTTATTCTTTGTGGAATTAGATGTAGAACTGCTATCATGCGATAAGACTTTACCGTTGGCTTGTTAAGTTATTCCCTTGTCTCTTACAACCGTGACCATATTTTAGGGTACTGGTGTATTCCATTGTGCGTAGCTGACTGTGTCATGCCACCGTACCCCATATTTCGGTAGTGAAGCCTGATAATATGTCGACATGAATTTCATTGGAAATTTTGAAGAGCTTGAGAAAAGTGTCTCGCACCTAAAGTCAAAATTTGAGATGAAGGATCTTGGAAATACCATATTTTGCTTAGGCATGCAGCTTGAACATTGTACTGATGGTATTTTTGTTCACCAATCGAGTTACACAAAAAAGTTGTTACAACAGTTTAATATGAACAAAGAAGAACCTGCGAGTACTATGATCTTGCGTTCTCTAAATGCTAAACGAGACCCATTTCATTCTAAGGAAGACAACAAAGAGGTATTGGAACCTGAAGTTCGATATCTAAGTGCACTAGACTGAACATCTTATTTGATATGAATCTCTTAGCTAGATTTAACTGTGCCAACACGCCATCACCGGAATGTCATTAAAACATCTTCCATTACCTTAAAGGTAATAGGAACATGGACTTATTTTATCCTTATGTATCTCGAAATTGATTATATCATTATACCCCCTTGATCCTCGGAACGACGTCCGTCTTGGGACTATGTCGATGCGAGTTATTTATCTGACCCACAAAAGACGAGATTCCAACGTTGTTATGTGTTTACCATTTGAAATACAATAATATCTTGAAAAGCTACAAAGCACACCATGCTTGCCAGAGTACTAGTCTATGCAGCATGCATGAGGTAGAATGCGAATCGAAATGCATATAAGAATTAAATTAATAATATGCCTACGTAGAGCTCTTCACAATATCAGAGCCATCCAAATAAGATTCACAATTGAACTCTTAACTATTGGGCGAATCAAGTACCAAATGCAATCATTTATAATATAATAAAATCACAACTATACCTTCCTAACTGTAGTCCCTGACATTTTATACCTAATACTATACGAGAGGCATACTAGTGATCGAATTGGTCCAAGTATGGACATAAGGGGATTGGTCTAGCAAGTCTCTAGAGTGCACGATGTTAGCCTAATGATTCACTTGAGTTTTTTTTTTTATTAAGATTAACCCATTAAGTTTAGTATTATGAAATAACCAATGATCATACAATTACTATATTACTTATACTTAAGATTGACATAGTCCTAGTATGTATTAATTTTATCATCATTGCTATTATGATATTTCTTTGTTCATCTAACATATATTTTATAGAAAAGTAATAAGCAAGATCAATCATGGACGTGTACAATGAAGAAATCATGAAGGGCCAAAGACACTATCAACAAAGATTTCTCTGAACCGTCCATAACATCTCCGGGGTCACGAACTTAGCGGTTTCGCTGCATGATCAGTGGACGGGGGTCTCGGGGGTCTCGGGGGGGGGGGGGGGGGGGGGGAGGGGGGGTGCAACGTCCCTATGAGAAATGCCAACATTCAAACAAAGGACTAGTGCCATTTTCAGATATGGTTAGCTTCGGACTAGTTCGATTAGGCGAAAAACCAACATTCAAACAAAGGAAGAAGCCAAGCCATCGAGTCCTAGAGCTCAGTGTAATATTTCTTTATATTTATTCTCTAGGATTAATTATAACTCAATAACAAATGAAAGCAAAACCCAAAATACATAACAGTGAGTCAAATTCTCAAAAATAATATGCCGACCGAATACCGCCTAGTATATCGGTCGGTATACAGTTTGTCTGAAAAACTGTCTAATAAATTTTACTTAAACTTTCGCACAGAAATAGTATATTGCTCAATATACTATTTTCCTGCATTTTTTTCCAGCAGCCTTCATTTCCATTTTTTTACAAAACTTTATCCCAACAATATATTGTCCAGTATATTGTTTCATGGAAAATTTTCTTTCATTGCCCTTATATTTATATCTTATTCATCAGTATACTGTCAAGTTAACCAGTCAATATACCGTAAAGACTGACTATATGCATTTAAAAGCCACAACGACTGTAATTTGGAAATCTACTGTTTCATGGTATCAATTATACCGTCAAGACTGACTACATGTCCAGTTTATTGTTTCATGGTGTAAACTCCCTGATTTTTCAATAAATTTTAATTTGGATTTTTCACAATTTTCTGGAATTTTTCTGGAATTTTTATTAATTAAAACTAAGGTATTTTGAATTTAAATGATTTTTAAATGATGTTTAATAATATTAAAATATTATGAAAATAATCTTTTATGGTATAAAATGAAAAACTAGACATAGGATAATTTTCCGAAAATTTATTGGACCCCGAAATCAATTTTAAAAGCCCTAAAAACTAATTATTTAATTAAACCAAATAAACCGGGTATATTTTAAATAAACCAAACCAAACCAATTGTTGAACCAAACCGGTTTAACTAAACCCAAATCCTTATTGGGTCGGATCCGGGCCCAAAACCCAGACCCGACCCACTAGCCCGACCCGACCCGCATTTGTTTTTGGATCGGGCCGGATCCCCTGACCCGACCCGTCCACCCGTTAACCCGCAAACCACTCATCTCCCCCAAACCGCTCGACCCCCGACTGTTGGCCTCCCACCGCCGCTCCGACAGCTGCGCCGCTCCGGCTTCCTCCCAGCGCCTCCCCTTCCTCTTCCGCGTAACCCCCGACCCCTCGCCCCGCCTCCCTTAACCGCCCGCCGGACCCCGCTATAAAACCCCTCTCCTCCGCCTCTTTCCCTCTCCCCCTCGGCCCCGCTTCACCGGTGACCCCGACCTCCGCCGACCAGTCCCCAGCCACCCGACCTCCACCGGCGACTCCCCTCCTCCTCCAGAACCTCCTCCTGCCCTCCTCCGACCCCGCAGAGCCTCGGCAACCCCTCGCCGCAGCAGTCTCCGGCCGCCCGATGACTCCCCGCCGCTGCCGGTCGCCTGACCTCACCGCTGCTCCCCGTGCGTCGCCGCCTCAGCCGTCTCCGGCCTCCCTCCGGCACCCTCCAGCCTCCGGCGAGCTCAGACACGGCAGAACTCCAACCCTAGAGAGGACACGGCTTGGACACAGGACACAGTGTCCCTTGTGTCGTGTCGGACACGAAAAATTCAGGTTTTTGGAACCCTATTCAGGTACCCATATCTCTCTCCTCGCTGCCCTATTTTCTGTTCCGTCAGTTGTGACGCGTAGGCTGTGTGACCCCCTCGGTGCCCGTGCAAACCGTTCGGTGCATCGCGTCCTGTGTGATCGCGAACCGCGATCCAAAAATAGGAAAATCAACGCCCTGTTTCACCCCGGAACTGAGTACGCCCCGCCAAACGGGACGACTTGGTCGCGTGCGGTATTCACCGATACGTGCGCGCCGTCGATACGGATGTGCGAAATTTCGCAGAAGTTGATTTGGATGTGTGTGCACACCGGAATCAACGCGTATCCGCCGACAACGCCCCGTATCTGACCTTTCTGGTTCTCGCTGTAACTTAGTGTACACACGTCGGATCGAGACGAAACTTGTGCCATCGGACTCGTAGCAATATGCTGGTCCTGTGACCCAAGTATGGTTCGATTCTGAGAACGTTGACAAAATCGCGTATCGTGGGCCCCATAGGCTCCACTTGACGGGCGATTTTGTGATCGACTCATCGGAATCCAGTTCTGGAAGTTCTGTTGGGTTCGTATCAGCGTTCTTGACTTGTTGACACTAAGTTTGACAGATTTGGAGACCTTTGACCCTGACACATTTTTCGGTGCAAAGTGGCCTACATGTGGACCCCGCCTTGATCCAAAATTGTTATTTTTGCCCTTGTCTCCAAATTGGACTCAAGGACAGGCGTTTCTAGTTGATTAATATTTTCTGGATCTGATGGTGATGTCTATTTCAGCAACCGGAGTACTTCCTGCAAATTCCGCTGCTGCCAGAGCTACAATTGGAGCCGGAACCCCAAGCAAGTGTACCTTGCCAACTTGCAGTTTTGTTACATATTACTTGGACTTAATTATAACTATTGTACATGCTTAAACCTAGGGCCGTTTGACTTACTTAGCGTCCGATTAATAGTCGGGTGCCAGCACCGTACGCGGGGTTGTGTAAAGTCAACTAGAGATGGATATCGTGACATTTACATTCTCATACTTGCCATATCAAGTACATTATACCTAGGACACCTGACAAAGATCATGAGACAAAATTTTCCTGAAATATTCAAGGTAATTCTGTATAGGATACAGATTTCATGACTTGGACATTATTTTTCTTAGATCTTAATATATGACTTATTGCATTAGTTGATCTTGCGTGACATGAACATGAGACATTATGAAACTGTGACGTAAGATTACATTGGGTGGGGAGAGATTTACCATACAAAAGGCTGAATATATATATATATATATATATATATATATATATATATATATATATATATATATATAATACTTTAATGGATTGTGCCTTAGACTCTGACACAGAGCTTTGGTACCGTACTGGCCCTTCGAGAAAATACTGCTATGGGTTTCTCCGACACTGATCCTGTAGTAGTCTCAGCCCGAGTATGACTAAAACTCTCACTTGCATATCACTTAGCTGATTTATTTATTTACCCTAGTGTTTCCTTTATTTCTACACTGCATTTATTTTGGCTTGTATTATCTGTACCTTGCTATGTCCCCTGAGGACCTGGAATGGATTATGTCCCCAGATTTAGCAGACGAGATCTACCCTGAGGTGTACGAAATAGGAGCACTTATCGGAACAGTACCAGACTCTGAGGACGAGGTGATAGCTGAGGACTTTTCCTGAACAACTGCTTCTTCATGCTCAGTTTTTATTGGCAAATAAACTCCTTTGAATTATTGTCTAAATGAACATTTGTAACAGACTTAATATCGGGTTGTTCCCCGATTTTATTTACTTTTGACTGGATGTTGTTTAATACTTTCTATTAATATTTCTGTGTTTATTCTGTGGATGAGATTAGTAAACCCTGATCATTGTAATACAGCTTAAGTATACCCCGATGGATCCATTAAATTGGGTTAGTCCATCGGTGTGTGCTGCTAGCCATTGCCACGTGTCCAGTTCCTCCATATTTTGGGACTGGGGCGTGACATGATTTTTGTGGTGGCCTATGCAGGTCAACGACTAAATTGTTTGGTTTCAACTTAGGGACCGAACATGCCTGCAATAAGAATAGGATAAGTTTTTTTTTTAGGATCTCATCCACTTGCTTGAATCGTTCTTGATATCTATATTGTATTCGAATTAAAATTTTGAATTGCATCTTGCCTTGATTCCTATGCGCCTCTTATAGTTTATTTTTGATGCAGAGTAATGGATTCACGAGCAAACGACGGAACTCCAGCAAGAACACCAATAGGTGCTGTAGCCACCTACGGAGAAGATGAAGTGACGCCATTGAGTGGAGATCCCTCTACTCACCGAAGCAGCCAAGCAGAACAGCAAGCTTCTAGATTTCGACGTGATGACATTCCACCTCCGTCGTAGTTCGTTCCACCAATGCCTGTATTCCCACAAGGGCAACCTATTGACGGGCAACAGATATTCCAAATGATCTACGCAATGATGCAAGCCCAGCAACAAGTCCAACACGAGGCTTAGCGTCGCGAGGCTGATTACTTGAGGAACAGTCTAGTAAATGCACTGGAGCAGGCCAACCTACCAGCTCGACGGCAACCGACGGGCTCTATCACTGATTTTCGCCAACTAAAGCCCCGTACCTTCTCAGGCAAGGAGGAGCCCACAGAAGTTCATGAGTGGCTCACCAACATTCAACATCAATTAGAAGCAGCTGAGCTACCAAGGGAACGTTGAATGACTGCCATCAGAATGCAATTGACGGGCAATGCTCATCACTGGTGGCTATCTGAAGACAGACGGCTCGGACCAGACCGAGTTACTTGGGAAGAGTTCTCCAGACTCTTTCAAGAGATGCACATTTCGGCTATCGCTCGATCAGAACTGCGAGACAAGTTCAATCGTCTCATTCAGGATACTATGACGGTGGAAGAGTACAACGCTAAGTTCATTCGTCTAAGTCGCTTCGCCCCTACCTTGATCCCAACAGAAGAAGAAAAGGCTGAGAAGTTCTTTGATGGGCTAAAATTTGAGCTACAAAGAATGATCGGATCCGTCGCACCTACTTCGTACACGAACGTCCTTACTGCAGCTCGACGTATGGAGCATGTCATCAGACGAGAATCCAACCTGAAGAGGCATTCCACAACAGCACCAGCCAGAGCACCGAATGGAGAAGCTGCCAAGAAACCTCATCTGCATCAAGCACCACAGGGAGCTGCATCCAAATCCCTAACTCTTCCTACTTGTTACTACTGCGGCAAGATAGGCCATGTTGAGAAGGAGTGTAGACGTAAATTCGGACTGTGCTTAGGTTATGGATCCAGACAGCATGTAGTGAGGGATTGCCCTGAGCGTAGAGAAGGAGCACCAAGGGCAAACCAACAAGCTCTACCAGCACCAGGAGGACATCAACCAAGGCCACCCTTGGCACTTCAAGCAGCACCCTTTCAGCAAGCCCAGCAACAGCAGAGGGCACCACCTCAAGGACGCGGACAAGCTTTTGCTATGACTTTGGAGAATGCTCAGACTCTTGGAGTAGCTAATGCGCGTAAGTTTTTGTAGTTCTGTTTCTAGTATTGCTATAGTTCGTGCATGCTGGTTCGTGACCCTAGGCTTAACCTGATAGTTTTAACTTGCTAATAATAGATAACCTAGTGTTAACCTAATATGTTTTTAAAGAATAACCTAGAATGTTTTATCATTGTTAGTCTAATATGTTTTAAAAGGATAACCTGGTTTTCAAAACTGTAATTTTTTAAATTTTCTACATTTGAAAAATTGCATAACTTCCATTGCTTAGAAAAATAATTTTCCCTATGTGTTTAAACCCTCAATCTTGACTTTTCTTAATCGTGATGTGCTTCGAATAAATTTTACAACCGTGTCATCTCTGTTGACCGGTTATTCTTTGATTGTGAGGACGCAATCCTCTTAAGGGGGGTAGATTGTAAACCCCCTGATTTTTCAAAATAATTTAATTTAGATTTTTCATAATTTTCTGGGATTTTTTTGGAATTTTTATTAATTAAAACTAAGGTATTTTAAATTTAAATGATATTTAAATAATGTTTAATAATATTAAAATATTATGAAAATAATCTTTTATGGTGTAAAATAAAAAACTAGACATAGGGTAATTTTCTAGGAATTTATTGGACCCCGGAATCAATTTTAAAAGCCCTAAAAACTAATTATTTAATTAAATCAAATAAACCGGGTTTATTTTAAATAAACCAAACCAAACCAATTGCTGAACCAAACCGGTTTAACTAAACCCAAATCCTTATTGGGTCGAATCCGGGCACAAAACCCAGACCCGACCCACTAGCCCGACCCGACCCGCATTTGTTTTTGGATCGGGCCGGATCCCCTGACCCGACCCGTCCACCCGTTAACCCGCAAACCACTCATCTCCCCCAAACCGTTCGACCCCCGACTGTTGGCCTCCCGTCGCCGCTCCGACAGCAGCGCCGCTCTGGCTTTCTCCCAGCGCCTCCCCTTCCTCTTCCGCGTAACCCCCGACCCCTCGCTCCGCCTCCTTTAACCGCCCGTCGGACCCCGCTATAAAACCCCTCTCCTCCGCCTCTTTCCCTCTCCCCCTCAGCCCCGCTTCACCGGTGACCCCGACCTCCGCCGACCAGTCCCCAGCCGCCCGACCTTCGCCGGCGACTCCCCTCCTCCTCCAGAACCTCCTCCTGCCCTCCTCCGACCCCGCAGAGCCTCGACAACCCCTCGCCGCAGCAGTCTCCGGCCGCCCGACGACTCCCCGCCGCTGCCGGCCGCCTGACCTCACCGCTGCTCCCCGTGCGTCGCCGCCTCAGCCGTCTCAGGCCTCCCTCCGGCGAGCTCAGACATGGCAGAACTCCAACCCTAGAGAGGACACGGCTTGGACACAGGACACAGTGTCCCTTGTGTCGTGTCGGACACGAAGAATTTAGGTTTTTGGAACCCTGTTCAGGTACCCATATCTCTCTCCTTGCTGTCCTATTTTCTGTTCTGTCAGTTGTGACGCGTAGGTTGTGTGACCCCCTCGGTGCCCGTGCAAACCGCTCGGTGCATCGCGTCCTGTGGTGATCGTGAACCGCGATCCAAAAACAGGAAAATTAATGCCCTGTTTCACCCCGGAACTGAGTACGTCCCGCCAAACGGGACGACTTGGTCGCGTGCGGTCTTCACCGATACGTGCGCGCCATCTATACGGACGTGCGGGATTTTGCAGAAGTTGATTTGGATGTGTGTGCACACCGGAATCAACACGTATCCGCCGACAACGCCCCGTATCCGACCTTTCTGGTTCTTGCTGTAACTTAGTGCACACACGTCGGATCGAGAAGAAACTTACGCCATCGGACTCGTAGAAATATGCTGGTCCTGTGACCCAAGTTTGGTTCGATTCTGAGAACGTTGACAAAATCGCGTATCGTGGGCCCCATAGGCTCCACTTGACGGGCAATTTTGTGATTGGCTCATCGGAATCCAGTTCTGGAAGTTTCGTTGGGTTCGTATCAGCGTTTCTGACTTGTTGACACTAAGTTTGACAGATTTGGAGACCTTTGACCCTGACATATTTTTTGGTGCAAAGCGGCCTACATGTGGACCCCGCCTTGACGAGGATGGTATGCAACAAAAGCACATGAGGCACTACAAGCCATCCCGTCCAAGCACATGAGACTAAACATGAGTTCCGTCTGGATCGGATCGGTGCCAGTGCCCCAGTGACCATCCGCAGGAACTATGACCTTGTGCACAAGTTGTCCGTGATCAAACAGCTTCTATGTTAAGTTATCAATTTATGCAGTTGAGGCAACACGAGTATAAGATAAGTAACATGGCATGATTCATTTTGCATAGTCTCCATGAACAATTTTATTGCATAACAAGTTGTATTCCATACTTAGCACAATTTATAGAAGAAGTGTAATTTCTAACTAAAATTGATGCATAAGGAAGAACATTCTAAATGAACTAGCATGCAATAAGGTAACCGTTCACAAGTTTGATTGACAAGCACAAATAACCCAAGTCTATTCATTTTCCTTATCTTGACATCTTTTAGTTATTATGGTATCGTTTGATCGGGATAAGCAAGAATGCAATATTTTAGTTATGAAGACTTGGAAGAAGGGTCAACTGAATTGAATATAAGCCACTCACAAGTTGGTTGGAGAAGGAAATGAAAGAGGTGCTTCAAGACTCCGCTCGCACGTCGTCTACTGCACGATCACCTGCATTACCACGAACAGCTGATCAATACCTCTTTTACTCTTTCCAAGCTTAAAATTGAAGTACAGTTCAATAAACGAAAATAATGAAATCTATCGAAACCGTTCAAGAAAACGAAAACAAATCCGAAAACCAACTCAAAGCACGAAAGCAACAAGACGACGGTAAAAACTAGGCAAGAAAACTTGCAGCAGAGAGGTCCCTCTTGACTCTGCCACTAAGTCGATCCTCGGGGCACGGTCCACTGAATATGGGAATCGATTCCGAAGAAGCAAATCCATAACGAGGATGAGTTCTTGTTTCAATCTATCCCGATCGAACGATACCGACTTGTATTTCTTAGCCGCGCTCCCTGAATAGGGGGAACGGGGCACCACAACAGAACCAGCGTAACGCTGCGAATCTAATGGCACAAATTTCGTAACAAACTAACGAGTACACACAAAGTGTAAGCCCCTGATTTTTTTCAAAATATTAAAATTAGGATTTTTCACAATTTTCTGGAATTTTCTGGGAATTTTCTGTAATTAAAATCAGGGTTTTGAATTATTAAATGATTTTTAATTGTTAAAAAAAATAATATTAAAATATTATGGAAATAATATTTTTGGGTGTAAAATGGAAAACTGGACTTAGGGTAATTTTTCTGGAATTTATTGGACCTCAGACCTATTTTTAGATGCCTAAAAACTATTTATTTAAATAATTAATTATTTATTATTATTATTATTATTATTATTATTATTATTATTTATTTATTTATTTATTTATTTTCTTTTCTTGGGCCGGCCCGGCCCAGTGGACCGGCCCAGCCCGCCAGCCCTCAGCCCGTTCCCTTCCGGGTCGGGTCGGGTCAGACCCGACCCGCGAGCCGCTCCGCCACCCGCGAACCGTTTCCCCCTTTCCCCGCACGACCGCGCAACCGCCGCCGCGTCTCGCGCCGGCCGCGGCGCGCAGCGCCGGCCGTTCCGGCCCGCTCCCCGCACCCTCCGCGGCCACGTCCTCCCCTCGGCCGATTCTCCGGCCACGACCCCGCTCCTCCTCCTCCTATATAACCCTTCCCCTTCTCTTCCCCGGCCACCACCGACCGCCCAGAACTCCGCCCCTCGCCGAGGCCCCGCCACCGCACACCCGCCGTGCCCCGCCCAGCTCCGCCGGTCCGCCGCAGCCCCTCTCCTTCCTCCACCTTCCTCCCCGCCCGCAGAACCCCTCCCCGATCGAGCCCGACCCCGCAGCAGCGGCTGCGCCGCCTCCGGCAGCCGCCGACGTCCCCCCGCCCGCTCCGGCGCGTCGCCAGCGCCGCCCCTCCGCCTCCGCCTCCGGCCGCAGTGCCCCGAGCCGCCGGATTCCGATCAGAAACCCTAACCCTAGCCCTAATTCTTCGTGTCGTGTCGGACACGACACGGACACGGAAATATCCGGTTTTTCGAGCCTCTTCAGGTACTCGTATCTTGCACCATGTATCTCCGTTTTCAATTCCGTAAATTGCGTTGTGAAGCCTGTATGACCCTCTCGGTGTCCGGACAAACTGTTCGGGGTATCGCGTCCTGTGGTGATCGCACACCGCGATCCAAAAACAGGAAAAACTAGACCCTGTTTCACCCCGGAACTGAGTGCGCCCCGCCAAACGGGACGACTTGGTCGCGTGCGGTCTTCACAGATACGTGCGCCTCGTCGATACGGACGTGTGGGATTTTGCGGAAGCTGATTTGGGTGTGCGTGCACACCGGAATCAACGCGTATCCGCGGACATCGCTCCGTATCCGCCTTTTCTGCAATTCACCCTAACTTCGTGCACACTCGTCAGATCGAGACAAAACTTGCGCCATCGGACTCGTAGCGATACGTTGGTCCTGTGGGTCAAGTTTGGTTCAATTCTGAGAACGTTGACGAAATCGCGTGTCGTGGGCCCCACAGGCCCCGCTCGACGGGCGATTTTGTGAACGGCTCATCGGAATTCAATTCTGAAAGTTCCGTTGGGTTCGTATCAGCGTTCCTGACCTGTTGACACTAAGTTTGGTGAATTTGGAGACCTTTGACCCGGACGCATTTTTCGGTGCAAAGTGGGCCCAACGGCGGACCCCGTTTTGACCCGAAACTGCCGTTTTTGTCCTTGTCTCCAAATTGGACCCAAGGACAGGCGTTTCTAGCTATTTGACATCTTCTGAGCGTGATGGTGATGTTTATTTTAGCATTTGGACTCATCTCTGGATATTTCCCCGAAGACCTATTAATCGGATCCAAACAAAGGCAAGTACCTGCACTTCAAGTTTAATCTTTATATTGTGATAGTTAATTCCCTGCCTTACATGTACCATTGATGATTACACGTAGTGCTATAACACTGGATTTCATGTCTTGAATATTGGAGTTCATGTCTTATTTTTTATGCCGGGTGGGAGAATACTGAAAGGCATGTAGCTTACCCTGACTCTTGCCATGAATAATAGCTGTTGGTACACGACTGTCCATCAGCCGGATCTCGATTATTCGTGATTAATAGCCGTCTATGGCCGCCGGTTTAACCCTATAAACCCCTGCATGCCAACTAGGTATTCTAAATACACAAGTTCACACACATAGCTTCTTGTCTAGTTATGGCTCTTGTTGACTGTTGTAGTTTCATTTCCTGTCACATTTATTCCTGCTTTCTCATATTCCTGTGTATAGCATTAACTCTGAGATATTGATGTTTCTTTTATGCAATTTTCTCAATATGATGCTCAATCTAATTGTCATAAATATTTAGTTTAATCTTGATGTGCATTGTGTACTCTGCTCCTTTCCTGACTGGATCCGTTGATTTAGGCGATGATGAGAACCTTGCCCCCACCTATTATGATCCCTACGAGTTAGCAGGTAACACACATGAGGAGCCAGTTTCCCCCAGGAGGCTACTTCTGTGGATCAGTTAGCTGTAGCTGCTTATTCTTTCCTTTTCAGCATATACTCGGGTTTGTCCCCGATTTATCCTCTGGCTTGTATTAACTGTGGATTGGTTGTCACAGATTAAATATTATGAAATCTCAGCATTCTTTTTCCTGTTATTTTCCTTGTCTATTTTACTTTTGTGGATGAGATAGACTTTATATTACCTGTGATTATGCCCTAGACAGCGCACTACCGCCGACACTGCGGCGTAGGCTGGACGTGCCCACGCACTTGTGCCCGAATATCCGGGTGCGGGTCGTGACACAAAGTTATGACGAGGTGTCGGAATAGGCTGATACAGTATTTTTCGACGGATACGGGTTGATTTTGGCATGCACACACGTCCGAATCAAATTCCATGAAATCCCACATGTCCGTGTTTATGTTACGCACCATTCGGTGCAATTCGTACCCAACGACGTGGCCTCATTTAGCGGGATGCTCCCCATATCGAGAATTTTGAATTTTTCAAAATCAAGTTTTTTTGACAGTTTCTATACTAAATTAATCACAGAATAACACCTAAATAAATAAATTATTTAAAGGGTTTAAAACTTGGTTAGGTTGTTTTCACACAAGATAAATAATCACTCGATTCGGCATCACGGTTTGGGAGTTATTGATCTCGAAACATGAGCATTTGGGTTGTTTTGGAACTGTCGCGAAGTCAGTTTTTTGCCCGACTTTCGGGTCGATTATCTCCGATTATAAATTACTTTAAATCAATACTCTTGAAGGGCTTTGAGGTCCTTTATATGATGAATGTATACGGACAAGAATATCAGGAAATGATTGAGTGAGGAGGTCGTGCTCATACCTTGAAGTGGGCCTTACGAAACGTTGCTGCTGCTGCTGCTGCTGCCCGTGCTCGCGGTGGTCGCGGTGGCTCTGGTGGCTCCGGTGGTCGGGCTTGCTCTAGTGGTCGTGCTTGCTCCGGTGGTCGGCCGGTGCTTCAAGGAGGTAGAGAAGAAGTTCACCGTTAATGAGAGGAAGAGAAGAGGGAGATAATAGGTGGTCGTTTTGGTTAGGGAAGATAAAAGTTGGCTGAACCATGCATGGGGTGGGTTCTCTTAGGATTTATTCTATAAGTGGTAGTAAGGGAAGGGAAGATGAATAGGTTGGGGGTTTTAAAAAATTAAGGGTCATTAGTAACTCCTCCTAGGACCCAAGCCCTCCCTCCTTGGCTGCGGTCGGTCCCCCCTCTCCATTTGAGTGTGCACATGGTACAAGTTAGTTAAGATGTTCCAAAGTTTATGCTATTAATAGGTTTATGGTGAAATTAAAATAAAAGTAGATAAAATGTAGGATTTGGTGTGAGGAAAATGGTGTTTGGTGAGTAAAAAAGTGGGGAATGGGTGTATGGTGTTGTGCATGAGTTAGACAAGTTGGTTTGAGTGCTCAAGTTGGGGGTTCGGGCTCGGTCAGGTGCAATTAATCAAAATGGTCATTTTTGACTAATTAAAATGTATGGTATTTCTATATTAATTTTTAGAGCGTACGGAGACTCAAATAAATGTGACACCAATGATATGTGCATAGTTGGTTGTGTTAGGCTAGGGGTTCTAAAAGTCAGTGTCAAAATTTGGGTTCACGTTGCTCGTCTAAATTGTCTGCAACGAAAAAGTGTCCAAGTGTCATACTTTTGAGTCAAAAAGCGTCGCAGTTGTTGTGCAATCAAAACGGAGTATATGTTTGTAAAATTATGTAAGACATACATGCCATAAGCCTAATTTGGCTCAGCTAAGCCTATTATGCAAAGTTGATTGGAAAGAAAAATCTAGTATTGTATTCTTGGCATTAAGACTACACTAAAGTGTTTCTAAATTCTAGAAATTATTTTAATAATTATAATTATAATACTATTACTAAAATAACCTTATCTAAATTTCAGGGGGTTTACAGTTATCTCCTATCGCACGTCCCCTACGCATTGCCGGCCGGACAATACAGAAGTCCGTGATCTATATGGGACTCACAACTCATGTAACAAAAGTGTCATAGCCGAAGAAGATATAAAAATACCTCACAATCATGGGGTGATCTCTTCCCTTTTTTCAAAATTTTAAACCTCCAAACCTTAACCCTAATTCCAACCTCAACCGCCGGAGGAGGAGGAGGCGAAGGAGGAGACGGAGGCGGCGACCTGCAACTCATTCGATTCCGTCGGAGCGTCGATTTTTGGATCACAGACAACTCCTCCTCCTCCCGTCCTTCTTCTTCCTCCTTTTCCACCGTCGACCTTCGCCACGCTCTGACTAGCATCTGGTTGAAGCCTTCTCCGCTCGCGTGCCGATCGATCGAGCACAGTTGGCAGCAAATTGCTGCCGTGGCTGACCGCAATGCCGCCGTGCTAGTGTGTTCGTCGACCCCTTTCCAATTGTCTCCGTCCATCTCGTTGCCATGGCTGACCGCAGCGCCGTCGTGCTCGTGTGTCAGCTACCATGGAGGAGAATGGAGGAAGGAGTAGAAGGAGGAGGAAGGAGGAGGAGGGGCGGTGTGGGGGCGACGTGGGACGGAGGTGCGGGGTTCGGCGTAGGTACAGGGCGGATGGCAGCGACGGGGTGCGGGGCGGACGGTGGTGGTGGCGCGGGACTGTTGTTGCTGCTTCTTCTTCTTCTTCTTCTTCTTCTTCCTTGACACGACGAACGGGACGGGGGTGGCGCGGGGTTGCGACAAGCGGGGGCGGTGTGGGGCAGACGGCGGCCGCGGGGTGAGGGGCAGACGGCGGTACGGAACTGCTGCTATTGCTTCTACTTCTTTTTTCTTGACAGTCCTTCTACTGTCACAATGTTGTCAGTTCTTCCAATTGAAAGGACTGTCAAATTTTTTTTGCAGTCCTAGTTATTTAAGATTGTAACAATGTTGACAGTTACAGTCATGAAAAAAAAATTTGGACTAAAAAATAAAAATTACTGACTTTTATACGAGAATTTAGGCCGTCCTAAAAAAATAAAAAAAAAAATTTAGCGACAAACTTGTACAAAATTTGGACTGTCTGCCTATAGAATTTGCCAAATGAAATCCCATACTAGAGTTAAAAGTACACGGGCAAATCACGTGCACGAGATTCATTCAAATACCTCTTTCACTAGCGCCAGTCGGCCATGAATGCAGGGTTCCACTAAATTAGAATCCCCCAATTTTTTTGAAAAACCCCTAAAACCCTAATTTCCGTCATCATCAGCCATGTCGATGTCGAAGGGTTCGAAGATGCTCCAGTACATCAACTACCGCATGCGCGTCACCATCCAGGACGGTCGCCAGCTCGTCGGCAAGTTCATGGCCTTCGATCGCCACATGAACCTCGTCCTCGGCGACTGCGAGGAGTTACGCAACTTCCCACAACCAAAACCCAAACCCTCCTCCGCCGCCGCCACCACCACCACCACCGCCGACGACGACGACGGCCGCCGCTCCCTCGGCCTCGTCCTCCTCCGCGGCGAGGAGGTCGTCTCCATGACCGTCGTGGGCCCCCCTCCCCCCGACGACTCCCGCGCCCGCGGCGCCCACCCAGGCTCCGTCCCCTCCGGCCCCGGGCTCGGCCGCGCCGCAGGCCGCGGCATCCCCACCGCCCCCCTCGTCCACGCCCAGCCCGGCCTCTCCGGCCCGGTCCGCGGCGTCGGTGGGCCCGCCCCGGGCGCGATGCAGCCGCAGATCGCGCGCCCGCCAGTCTCCTTCCCGCCTCCAGGGATACTGCGCCCGCCGGGCCAGATGCCGCCCGGCTTCCCTGGCCAGCCCCCGCCCCCGATGCGCCCCGGCGGGCCCGTGCCCATGATGATGAGGCCTGGGGGGCCTCCCCCTCCGCCGGGGCCGTACCAGCAGTTCGGGCAGAGGCCGCAGATGGGGCAGCTGCCGCCACAGATGATGAGGCCTGGCATGCCGCCCCCGCCCATGAGGCCCGGGATGCAGCCCATGTTCATGCCCAGGCCAGGGATGCCTCCGCCACCCAACCAGCAAGGACAAGGGCAGAACCAGCAGCAGCAATGAGGTATCAACTACTGGACTGTGCAAACCGTGTATAGTTTTGCTTGAAAGTTTTCGTGAATTATTATATGCTATATGATTATTAAGATACATAACAAACTATTTGTAAGGCTTGAATGATTCTCTAAGGCTGTGTTTGGTTTGTAAGAAACTGTGGGAAAAGAAAGAGAAAAAGAAAAAGAAAAAGAAAAAGAATAATTTTTTGTTCTTGTTTGGTTGACAAGAAATTATGAAAGAAAACACATTCTACAATTTGGAAGGGAAATCGTAGTGAAAATTTACATTCCTTATTTTCTCCGATTTTCCTTTTCTTTCATTTTCTCTCAAACCAAACAAACCCTAACTGCCAAATGTATACTTTACTGGTAGCCACATATGGTCTCGTTAAAATTGAAGTCAACATTGGAATTGGTATCTAATTAGAGTGCTTTTGGTATGCCAGAAAAGTGTACTTTGGCTAGTTAAATTGTAGAATGTAAATGCTGTCAAAATCAAGATCATAGAACTAGCTGTTAGGAAAATGGCTTGTATTAGAGTATATCCTCAACTCTGGATAGTACTGCAAATCATTCTATATGGCTGCCAAGTTTGTGAATACTAGTTGAATGCATTATTGAAGAACACGAATGAAGTGTGTTGTCAAGGCGCACGCCTAGACATATAGGTGAACTGCAAATGAGGCAGAGTCCCTCATATCCCTTCATGCCAGGGAGGCTTCATTTAGGCGCACACTGCTAGGATATAAGCGCATGCATCCTATTAAGTAGTACTAAGTCTTCGTCTAACTTAAACTACTAGGCTACAATTGGAGTAGTAATTGCAACTAGTTTGGAGAAGGAAAAATACTAGATTACTAGATATATGAAAATAGGTGGTTTCAAGTTCACTACCATGCTTTGAAGAAGAGGAGGCTGATTCATAAGATACAAAAGTAGGTAATATGTATGATGATCAATCTACTGGAGAAGAAAGAGACCACGTCTTAGAGCTTGAATCTTATGATTACTTCTAGATTTTATCTTAAGAAAATGCTTGATATTTAGTTTGATAGATAATAGTCAACTTTTGGAGTACACACACACACACACACACACACACACATATATATATATATATATATATATATATATTACTGTTTTAAAAATTGGTCTAGGCGGTGCCTAGGCACCAAGCGCCAGGTCCCCATCCGATGTCAACCTAGGGATCCGTTTAGTACCTGCGACCTCCGACGTCCGACTATGCATGTTTTTGGGTTTTATGGACAAATTGACACAATTTTTAGCTGAATTTTGTTTTTTGTTTGTTTTTGAACCACCTAGAACTAGATAGTCGCCTAGGCAGGCTATGCTCTCGATGGCCTTCCGACTAGCGTTAACGACTTTTACGACTTTGATCACACACAATTTTTCAAATGTAAATGACATCTTGCTTCGTTCGGGTGAGTATTTTTCTTGTACTTTGTGTGTTGGGTGTTACATGAGGCATATTACCCTGGATCGATGTGAGTGCACCTTCACAGCTGACTACCCTAGAATATGCGTAATTTAGCATAATTAGTTAAGTAACACTTTTTTTTATTATAGTACCCATATGTAAAGAATAAGAGAGCTCTATAGAGTTGTAATAACTATCAAGAGATTAAACTTGCGAGTCATATACCATAAAATTATGAGTAATTGAGCAATATTAAGAAATAAAACTAGAATTCAGATAATCAGTTTAATTTTATGTCGGAGAGATATACTACAAAAAAATTGCTTATTAAGAAGATTAATGGAAAGATTTAAAGGAAAAGATTGATTTACATATTTTTTTTTTATTGATTTAAAGAAATTTTACAATCAAGTTCCTAGGGAGATAATATGGTGGTCTTTGAAGAAGAACAAGTTCCTAGTATTAAGACTATTAATGATATGTGTGATCAAATTATGATGACTCTGCGAAATCGGAGGAGATAGTAAACCATATAATATTACCATTGGCTTACATCATGATGCTACTAATCGATCTCTACCTTGCATTATTGTGTGTGCTTCTCGAGGAGCACACATGCAAGAAAAAAGTTTGAGCTTGATGCAAATGACTAAAATATCTTCTGCTTTATCTAATTATTAATTAAATAAAAAGTTATTTTACGTAGTAGAATTATGAAGATTGTGCAAGCTGTCGGAGGAGATAGTAAACCATATCATATTACCATTGGCTTACATCAAGAATTAGCATTAATTCTTACATTTTTGCGGTAGCTACAAATAAAATTACTAGGCATATCCAAGATGAGGTTCCATGGTATATGATGTTGATGATATTGTGTTGGCGGATGAGAGTAGAGAAGGGTTAGGGGCTAAAATCGATTTGTGTAGAGAAACATTGGAATATAAGGGATTTAAAATGAGTAGAAAGAAAACTGGGTGTATGAAATGTAATTTCACCTAAAAGTCAAATAGAAATGAGGACGCCCATATAGATAGATAAGATATACCTAATACTATATAGTCTTTGGTATTTAGGATAAATCATTCTTCTTGATGAGAGATGTAGAAGGATGTCATGTATAGAATTAAAACGCGAGGAGTACTTGTGATCACAGGATACCAAAAGAAAAGTTCTATAAATTTGCTATAAGATCAACTATGCTTTATGGACAAAGAGTGTTGGTTAATAAAGAAAGGCTAACAATGCTTTATGGATAAGAGTATTGGGTAATAAAGAAAAACTTGCACAAAATATTAGTGTAGCTGAAATGAGAATGCTAAGATGGATGAGTTGCATTACATTGAAGGAAATGATAAGAAATGAGTATATCCCTAGAAAGTCATAGGCGATGCCATTTTATGACAAAATTAGAGAAAATTATCGTTAGGTGGTTTGGGCATGTGCAACACAAACCAGTAGATGCTCTTGAAGGAGGAGCATAATATAGTTGTCAATGGAGCCTTTAATTAGAGGTAGACCTAGACGAACGTCATTTGAAGTGTTTAAAAGGTTGGTTTTTGTTAGTGTTACCTAGGGCATAGTACTTAATAGAGCCGAATGGAAGAGGATTCAAACAACCGACTTGGATAAAGACTTTGTGTCGTTGTTGTAGTCAAGTGACAGCCACCGTATTTTCATGTAACTCTGTTTGTGCTTTGCGAGCATCTATGCTTCCATGTTAATTTGGCTTCAATCTTGTTACATCTTGCTTTTAGTCCTAAAACAGCAAAATCTGTTGCAAATGTGTGAAACAACTATTGTGGTGTAAATATGTGCTACATTGAATGCGATAGCTAAAGGGAAGGTACTAATTATGGAGGTCTCACCTTGTTAGTATTTTGTATCGCATGACCATCTTAACCTGTTATGAACTTTGTCATGTTTATAAAGATCATCTCATCTTGATTAGATTTCAAGTTCCATTAGATTTCAAGATCCACGGTTTCAATGGTAAAAACCTTTTATAAAATAAATAAAAATGTTTAAAACCTTTTATAGATCATATAGATCATATGTTTGTTTCAGATATGGATTTAGATAGGTACTACTATGTTTGTTCAGTTGCTTTAAGTTTTTTTTTAGTAGTTCTAAACTTCTAATTCTAGTTCGACTGTATATTCCTACTGGTTTCTCAACTTTTGAGGGTGTTCTTAGAATAATCAACTTTGACTGGTTTGGGTAATCATGAATAAATTATGGGATCAAGTAAAAAAATGTTGTCATAAGAGTTATGTTCACCGTAAATCGAATAGACTACGTGATAATGCATTTTATTTTCTCTCTACAAGTAGAGGCATATAGGGGGTTTATTTTGACGTAATTCATACAATTTTGCTTAGTCTATTGATTCGGGTTCTCTACATATTTGACATGATTCAATTTGAATTAACATTTGGTTAACTATTATTTATCATGGAAATCAGAGTAAAATGTGACTTGGAGGTTATATTTTGAACATAGTGTGCATAAGATTCGTTAGTTTATTTGAGCTTAAGATTAATTTGGAGAGTTTGAGAAGTACTTTACACTTTATAGTTTGATTGGCTTTTAGATTAACATTTATTTGGAGAGGGTACACGGGTGCAGATTGGGTTTCAAATAATGTTGAATTTTATTGGTTTTAGTTGATGAATTGTGGTTTGGTTGGGGTTCCTCCTTCCACCCATCTTTTTCATCCCATTTCAGTTGGATCTTGGTTTTTAAAGAGGCTACATTTGGACAAGAAGATCCTTAGTGCATACCTTTACAATTTAGCAAGTTTCTTCTTCAAGCATGTCCCTATAAGCTAATTTAGATTCAGTTATCTATATTCATAAAAAAAGTAGCTCTTGTGCCACCTCATTATTGTTCATGAGTATCCAAATTAATGCATTATAAATTAACAATGTTCTAAATGGCGGCCGCTTCGACCGTCTAGGCGGCGCCTAGGCGATAGGCGGTCTCTTTTCGCATCGCTTTTCGGTAGGTGGTGGAGTAGGCTGCCAACGAAGCTTTGGTGGCGTAGGTGCGACATAGGTGGGCGCCTAGGCGGAGCAATACCTAACAAGATATTTTGGCCAAACGATTTTGCAACCATTGTGGTCTATGGTTTACTTTTACAAGACTAAAACTTAATAAATCTTTGTTCTACAACATAGTTACGCATGAAACATCCTTAAAATATGTATATGATGCAAAAAACTGTGGTAAATAGTAAAAAATGTCAAAATGTATCAACCGCCTAGGCAGTTTAGGCGGTAGGCGGACTATTTCCGCCGCGTACCCGCCTACTGCCGTTTAGAACCTTGAAATTAGACAATTGATTTTTCAGCCTACAAGTATGTGGGCTTTACTTACCGGCATTTGATCCATATTCATAAATTTCTGTGCCAAATATGACAAGTCTTTTTACTTGAATAGTCCCCATATCCCTACCCTACTCCTACTGCTGAACAGGAAGTAGATATGGTATTGCGCATGCACCAATATCTGATCCATTTCAATTCTAATATTCTTAATATTTCTCTAAATATACTCATCAACAACAACAACAACAAAGTCTTTATCCCAAAATCTTGGGGTTGGCTTTCTCTAGGAATCTTCTTCTGATATTATGATAAGTTAAGCTTTAAAAGTAACATACATTTTGCTACAAGCCTACAAATCTTTCTTTGCCTAAAATACGTGTTTTAGAGATTGCCCATTGGTATATATTTCCCCATTTCTATTTATTTCTTGGTGATACACGTGGTTCGACTAAAAAACCAGTGCACTGCATTATATCACTGACACCAATACCAAAGAGAAACGTTGTTCATAGCTGTGTTTACCATAAGATGTAATAGGCGTTTCAATGGCATCTTTCACGCCAAGACACTGTTATGGAACATTGTTATCATATGGTAGGTTTTCCTTCCCAGCCTGTTGATTTGTTTACTCATATTAAGGAATTGACTTTCCCCTTCTCCTCATATTAAGGAATCGACTTTCCCCTTCCCCTATTTTCTTTTTCTTTGTACTGGCTTCTAAAGTCAACCTATTGGTCTAATTGTGGTCTTCCGGTTCTAGGGCTCCAAGATTGATTTCGACCGGAAATGAAACTTCGGCTCTTCTATTTAGGTACTACTAGATAGGGACAAGGACCTCGATGCAGTTCTAATATCTTATTTTGTCCTTATTTAGATAAAGTTATATTCCTCTAAGATAGTATTACTTTTTCCCTCAGAATGTTTGAATGATTGTAAAAAATTCCTTTAATTTGAAATCCGTGCCACGAGCCCTTCACTGTTAACTGGGAACATGCTATATATGATAAGTTTATGAAAAAAATCATGTACAAGAGATTTAGTTAAGAGGATTTGAACATATTATAATAACAAAAGATCTATATAATTATGTTATGTAATTCTCGTAGCAAAAGGATTTATATGATATTAACCTATTTTTGGTTGCCTTTCACTTTTGTAGTTTATCTCAATCACTGCTAAGAAAAAATGTATGTTATACTCTTGACAACACCAAGCTATGTAGAGCTTTATAGAATGATTTGGCTTGATGACTCTCTGAACTCTCACTTGCAACTATTATATCTTTCGGAACATGAAAAATATAGTGTCATGCTTGTGATTTTACCTCATGTTTGTAATTTGGTTGCCTCTCTTAACACTTGTAGGTTATGTGTTTTGTTAATAATAGCCAAGAGTTGTATGATAGTTTATGTGATATCCAATTGGTTCTCTTTCGTCTTACTCTGGGAAATGTATAGTGGACCTTCACTAGAGAAATATTGAGTGAATACAACACATTTTTCTAACTGCTAAGTAGAAAGAATATCTTTTGCCTGTTGTTTTCGGGAGAAGTTGCTCATCCTTGGCACACCAAAGTAGCCACATCATTTTCTTAATGACATTAAAATCATACTGATTGTTTTGACACATCATGAGCTTGCGACTGTTTAACTCCATGAGTGTGTAATGGATGCATGTAAAACAACACCCGAAGTAGTACACAGTTTTAGGTTGGTAGCATGATTCCTTTTCTTACATTCAGCCAACCACTCTATAACATCATCAGCTACATACTCCTTTATTATTCCTTTTTGGTGACCCTCGTCTCATGAACTACAATTATTTTCCTATAAGTATAATCCTAACTGGTGCATTTGTTGTTTTTTCATTGCACAAGTCTAAACTACTTTAATGAATTCCACTTCTTATTCTTGGTTAAGACATTGGATTACCAAGGACATGCCTTTAACAAAGTTGAATGGAAGATAAATATTGAAATAACTGACCCGAATATCGTGGATATTTGCTTTTGTTTTTGTTGTTAGCATCTAACTTCCCATGAATGCATTAATTACTTATTTTGATTTTAAATATATTGCCACTCATCTATCTCAACATGTTGCAGCTCTGTTTTTTTTACCCCTTTGACATGTTTATATAAGTTGAAGATTTATATATTGTTCTATGGCCAATTCTTCTAGGCCTAACATATCCCAAGATCTAGAATATGTAAGTTTGTAACTGAAATGACGACTAAAAAAGAGTCGTGAAAAATTGAAACCAAGAATTTCGAAGCTTTGGGTGATCGCTAAATAGAAACACTGGGAGAAATTGGATTGGTAAGAAGCCTAGAGAAACAAATCCAAGCATATTCATTTGATGAAATTTGTAAATGGATGTGAAAATTTAAATTGGGATACAAATTCAACATGGAATCTCACACAGACATAAGTTGCTCCCACGGTTTAAGCTTAACATCTTGTTGTTTAACTACTTGTTATGCTAACTGGGGTATCCAAACTCCTTAGATTACCTGATTAATACCCCAGACACATGGAGTTGCCCACTCCATGCTGGAACCAGTTACCTAGATAAATTCCTTCAGGGTGCTAAGTCCCTTTTCTGATCATACATAGACACTTTCACTTTACAACTTAAAGCAGTGAACGATCCTTCCCTCTGAAATATTCCAACTACATGAATTGCGAGTAACAGCGAAGGAGAGGGGAACAAGGGTTTTGTGAGTGCTAAACAACAATAAATCTGGCTACAATGGATTGGTTAGAAAAGAAATACTGATTTCCCATGTCCTAGTCCCAGTCCCAATGTGTCAGACCATGTTCCAGTCTCATGCATATCAGACGACATTCAAGTATTATTTAGATTTCCAACATGGTTGTAGCATGATGGACACAGATTGCAGTTGGGCAAATAGACGTGTTAAAAAGTAAAATTCCCATGAACTGGTCAGTAAAATGCACATTATATATTTGTATGTGCACTGTTTCATCCTGGAAGAATCAAGAACCTTCTTACTCTGCAGGTGAGCTGATCAACATTTCTCAAGTAATTTAGATTAATATCCATGTCATAACTGCCAGTTTGAGTATCTTATATTATATATATACTAGTTGATTATGATGGCAATTACAATTCTCATCCACAATATGCATGGCAGTCACTGCTGAAGCTTACAATATTTCTCAAAGGTCGGGCTTTTCACATGATCTTAGATCAATTTTGAATTCACGTTACCTTTGTTTCCCTATTATGGTTGCCGTCATTCAAGAGGGAGGTAGTTACCTTTTTATTGAGTTTGTAGCCTATTTTTGTAGTTGTTTTAACAAAGTTTATAACAAGCCCCATGTTTGCCATCAATAGTTCAATATCACTAAAATAATAATTTTGTATGGCCAGGTGTACTCGTGAGATTTTGGGGGTTTTATTACCTGGGTGTTGTATGCCTCAAGGGATATCAGTGATCGGATCAAAGGATCTACTGCCCTGCGATGGAAGTGAACTACGAGAATCGTATTATTTATCTTCTAGTTGTTGGAGTGTTCAATTGTGATGAATGTTAATCATCTCAAGATTCTTATGGATGAATTATGAGGTTATATGTGACAGTTTTTGGGCAATTAAGCTTCTATCAATCTAAACAAAACACTAGCATTTTAGTTGAGCTTGAAAGCATTAACAAGCTAACATACACTTCTTTTCTAACTGGGCATGTTCTTCTGTTAGATTATGATATTTGCTCGTGAATCATTTTGTGTGTTTACGATCAGTTTAAGCATACTTTGTGTGCCTTTACATAACCTGAAAGTTCAACTTCAATGCATTTGCAGATTGCTGCTGTGTGGTATTTATGTACGAATTGCCACTATAATCTTCAACCTTCGATCATTTAGGTGATGATCACTAGTTTGAGACCATTTTACTTCTAAACAAATAACTCTTATCCTTCATTTTTTTTCCTGCTAATTCTCTAGGCACTCAAAAAATTATTTAGGCTAGTCCAATATTTTTTTTAGTTATTTTCAAGTATGCTATCGAAAAAATTGTTTCAGACTAGTACATTTTTTTTAGGACTGTCAAAGACAGTCAAATTTTTGACAGTCCTCGACGATAATAGCTTGGGGTTCGTGGATGGTGAAGTAGGGGGTGGAAGTCGATGTGAAGTGTGTGTGAGGAGGAGTGGGAGACGAGGGTGAGGACGGCATCGGAGCAGAGGGGGGAGACAGTCCTCCTCCAGCCTTCGCCTCCCTCCTCCTCCTCCAGACACTTTCTCCTCTAGCATCCGCCGTCTGCTCCTTCGGCGGTTGGGATTAGGATTTAGGGGGGGGGGGGGGGGGGGGGGGGGTTGTCCTGAGTAAATTTGGGACCGTCCTGATCACAAATTATAAAAATTTAGACTGTTTTGAAATAATGGATTATCCTAAACAATTTTTGAAGTGTGATCTTTTTTTTCTAAACCATATACAATCCATTTGGTGCCGGTGTTTGCTTTTGTGCTGACGTTTGTGATTGCCCCTACGAAAATGGATCCCATGATGCCATCCGTAATGCTTATGCTAATATGAAATAATGCATAATATGTTATGTATTGTGGTTATGATCCAGAAATATTGTGATGTTGTGACACTAGAAAATATTAGGAGATATTGACGTTAAACAATCTCAACCTGTTTCTTGTCCAGCTCGGGAGCCGGTTAAAGAATCTCAACCAGTTTCTTGTCCAGCTCGGGAGGTGCAGTGCAATTTCATGGGCGCGCATATGGCAACCAACTGTTTTTCAACCTTGCTAAATGATCATATGTAAAGAATGTGATTAATCCCGCCATCAATTAGTGCTCTCGTCCGTTTTCGACCATAAATGGCACAATGACGGTGGTAAGCAAACAATTCCGTTTGCAAAGCTTCATTTCAAAAGGAAAACAGAATATCCCTAAAATCTTAAATAAAACTCATTTCAGTTTTTTTTTTTTTTTCCTATCAACCACTCAAATCGTGCTCTACCATCGGTTCAAGGATGCACTAGCTTATAAATCCATGATTAGTGTGCAAACGATTTGGTCAAGAGCTTAGTCCAGAAAGTGTGGTGTAAACTAACCATTAATAGAAAACATCTGGTCATATTAATAGAAATACCATGAGACATTTGTTACTGGAAATGTTACTTGTAAAACCATTGTTTGTTTGTGTATAAATGATGTTGCAACATTCATAAATCCATCATTAGATATAATGATTGGTTGTAGCTTTTGTAGCCGAAATACAAATTGTAGAGATTCGGATACCATTTTGACACAGTGTATTCAATCATTTGAAACATTCATAAATCCGGCAGTTTGAGTAATAATGTTAATGTACATAGTCAAATTAAAATGGCATCGATTGAGTATTTACTTACTCCTCAAACGTTTTCACTTTTTTCTCGTCCCAGTTTAGTAAAATATACAACTATCTGTTGATGAAGTGAAGTCGAGGAGTCTATATATAAGAAGAACTATATGAAGAGATGATACTACACTCCCTTTTTGGTTGAGTACATATCTAGAAAGTATATGCATTAATACATGATTAGGTGAACCTAGGTCATTTATGTGACATTTTTTGTTGATCGTCCAGACACAAGACTTAATAATGAAGCAACCAAAACTTTAGCCAAGAGACTTTATGTCCTTAAAATCTAGTCAGACTATTGTGTTAACATGTTTAGGTTCAAGTCAACAAATAACTATATCAGAAATTCATGGATTCCGATTCCACAAAAAATAATTGTGTGTGTATTAAATCGTCAAACTATAAAAATGTCGATACATGCAATAATTTTTTTTGATATCTTATGAGAGAGGAGCGAGTTGATGTAAAAATATTACAGCGTAGAGTTTGTGAGGATCGTGTTATTCAAGTTTGATCTTTTCGATCCCATCCAAGGCCAATGTTAAAAAAATTGATAAATATGATCTTGTGGATAAAACTACCAGCAAAGATATCAAGACTACAAACATTTAGTCCTATCAAATCAAGCTCAATTTGTGTCCTTCATAAGTTATCCTAGGCGGAGAATAACGAAGTCAGATTGTGTAGCATCTTCTACCAAGAATACCCAAATTAAATCTCGAAAATTTTAATTTGAGATGGATTGATTTTGAGTCAATCGAGATTACTGTAACAAAGTTTTATAACCATAAATAAATATATGAGACGTATGAGACGATAGAGGGGGGTGCTGAGAGCAGTACGCCGACTGAGAGAAACGATCGGTGGGTACAAGCTGTCGGGAGAGGAAAATACGGCAGCGTGTACGGTACTGAATCGTTGGCATCGATGCCGTCGGTTCTTTCCAAAGCTCCTCCGACGGCTACTCTAGCTCCAATAGTGCACGGCTCCGGCGTTCCTTCTAGTGCGATATCTCTGGAGCAGTTCACGATGACTGTGCATGAGCTACATGGGCTGGTCCGACAGTTGATAGAAACTCGTGATGCTGCAGCACCTGCCCCTCCGACGGCTACTACAACCGCTCTTCCGACAGCTACTATGTTGGGTCCTCCAGCTACTCTGATGGCTCCAGCTCCTCCGACGGCATCGATGGGTCCTCCAGCTCTTTCGACGGATCCTGCCACTGCTCCGTCTATAGTTGCTCCTGATGATCTACATGATATCTGTAAACCTCCTCGACCAATTTAGGGTTTAATTTGAAATAAAACGAGAGACTAGGCTTAACTTGGATTCAATTAGAATTAATGTTTGGCAATTATATGTCTTAATACACCTTGCTGTTGCTTCGAGGTGGGAGCACCACATCAGTAGTTACCTTCCACCCAAGGTCACAAACATCTCTTAGACATGCCAGACTACCCATCCGCTCTTTGTGAAACCTTAGATACTCGTCATTGCGTCTCATCGTAGCTACGCGATATTAGAGTAAAAGAACGTCTAGGGTACTGCATTAATTTAATTGAATTTGAGGAAATTTCACCCTAAATAGGACCCAACCAAGCCGCGTACTCCCTTTCATGTGGAACAGCCCCCACTTCCATGAGTCCTAGTTGGCCCAAACCTCGAGACCAGCCCACAAACTCCCCCACATATAAATACACATTTTCTACCATTAAAACCCTAAAACCCATTCTCTTCACCACCATAGGGAAACCCTAGCCGACTCCCCTCCTTTCCCTTGCCGAGACTCATCCCTTCCCGATCACCAAACCACCGCCTCCAACGCCGCCTAACACCGCCGGCACTGCCCCTCAATGCCGGACCACCCTGCCAGTCCGCCTGCAACCGCCGGACACCCGCACCATCACCATCACCCCCACAAACTCTAGCCGAACATCTAACCCGAGCCCTCTCTTTCCCGACCGGACACCCACCGCCTTTGACTTCACAAACACCCTCATCACCACCTCAAGTCGCCACTCCCACTCCCATGACCGCCGCCATCACTCCACCACCCCAGCACCACCATCATCAGCGTACTATCATCGTTCCCATTGCCAGCATCCACTCCGCCTAACCCGAACCCGACTGCTCCTGGCCTGACCGCCACCCAGGCGCCGTTCCCCGTCGACCAAGCCGCGGTAGCCGTTGCTGCGACCACTGCAGTTGCTGTTGCTGCCGCTGATGCCGGAGTTGTCGCATGACGTCGGAGCCCCACCGCACAGGAGGACTGACGTCGACTGGACAACACCCCTCTCGACCATGAATTGGTAAACACCCCTTCCTTCGTTGTATATTTGATTAATCGTATCAATCGTGTTGTCGTGTCGGGTGACGACACAACTAAGTCACAGTAAACCATATGTATATAAGTATGTATGCTTAATTAGATTAAATAGAAATTTATAGTTAATAATTATTCCGACCATATGACATGTACAAGGAACTTGTATTCCACCTAAAAGTGTAGACATAGACTTAGTACATTTATGCATGGGAAATAATGAAGTGTAATTTAACAAGACGTAGTGTAGTTTCGTAAACCATAACTTAGTAATTTATTGACGTGAGGTACACGGTGATAGAGGACAGGGCACGTATGCATCTTAGCTACGTGCACACGCGACCCTGTAGTCGATCAACCGTGAACTTGCGTCAATACCTAAGAGCAACGACGTAGTTGTGTATGTGCTACACTAGTATCTGATGCTAGATTTCTATATTGTATTGTGTGTTTAGGGTCACTGGACCAGCCAGGAGATACTGCAGGAGCATGCTATTGGCATTCACAGTTTGCGGACCCAGGCAAGATACCTTGCCATATTTACTGTCTAATTTAAATTATGCATATGTTGTATGATTCTTGCTTCTTTATTTTATATGACTGTGCGCGCCCGAGATTGACTCGGGTGCAGTCGACGGTTGCGTCGATGATTAGTGTACTTGACCTAGTCATTAGCAGACTCACACCATTGGAGGATACTCTGATATCTTTCGAGACCTAACACTCTTACACGTTTCACAGTGACAAATTTATATTGGGATGCGGGTTCGCGTACTCATCTAGCTATCGGTGCGTGTGACATGCATCACGGATAGTACGTAATTTAGGATTTGTATTAGTAAAGACTTGGCATATAGATGCATGGTATGCACGTCGAGTATTCGTCTTGTGTATTTACATTGGGCGGGGAGGACAACTAGTAGGCGTATGGGATACACACATTGGGCTCCGTCGTATCCGGAGGAGCCACGGATCCAATGACTTCCTTTATTGCAGACACCGTGCTCTTCGGAGTGATACGGACGTATATATATTGCAGATACCTCATTCTTCGGAATGATGGACGTTACAGATACCACGTTCTTCGGAGTGTTGGACGTTATATGCCTACACCTACCCATACGTACCAAAGTTGTCTTCATATTGCATTCACTTAGATTGGTTAGCACACCCTTTATTTATTTTATTCAGTATTTATATATATGACATGCTTCTATGTATCTTGTTACGTCCCTCTGAGGACCTGGTACCTTTCCAGATTTGGATGAGACATATTACCCCACAGTGTACGGCCCTGGACAGGAGACGAGGTACGCTACAGCTGAGGAGCTAGAGGTATTACTGTCAGAGTTTCCGTGATCACTTGGTAGGCCTTCTGCCTAGGATTGGGAGCATCATTATCTAGTCAGCCGCTGCCCTAGTCATTACTCTTTTATTTATCATTTCAGTACTTTATTTTGTCATAGTAGTGTGTTTGTTCCCACCAGACATTCTTGGTTGTACTATGATATTTTGAGACTGGCATTTATCTTCCAGCATTTATTATTAGTATATTCTTGTTGTTTATATTGTGGATGAGATTAGATTACTTGTTGTTGATTTATATGGGACATGTTAGTATTTAGGACAGCGTAGCACTCTTCGTTAGGATCTATTAAATTGGGATATCCTCGGAGATGTGACAGCTGGCTATTGCCACGTGGCCTAGTCTCGTGTATTTTTTGGACTGGGGCGTGACATGGTTTTAGTGGTGGCCCATACAGGTCAAGTTTTTGCTTGTGGTATGGTAATATGCCCAGCGAGCCTGCAATAGGATAAAAATTTCTAGGTCTCATCCACTTTGATTGCATCTTTGAACTTCCTTCGTATTACTTCTAAATACCTGCATCCTATTTGCTTGATTCCGTACTCTTTTAATGAAGTCCTATCTCTTGCAGCAAGATGAACTTGCACAGTGGACGAGGAGCACCCAGTGCCGTAGTACCACCAGACACTACCCAAAGAGAGGAGGTACCCCAGGGACTACCTGGAGGGCAACCACCACTACAGGCCCCGCTGATACATTGACACGAGACTTCTCAGGGCGATCCTACCCAGCAACCCGAGGGACAGACTTCCCAGATGATCCCCACGCAGTATTTCGAGAGCCAGACTTCAGGAGCTACGCCGATGCCGCAGATCGAGAGGCCGACATCCGAGGAGACACCTACTATACAGCCAGAGGTTCTACTACCACCACCTCCACCTTATCCATCTCATATGCCACAGTTAGATGGACAACCACAGATGCTTCAGTTCTTCCAGACTATGATGCAAGCACAGTGGCATCAGACAGAGACGTTGAGACAGAGTTTGATGGCAGTACTAGAGAGGACACCTGTCACAGCACCAGTACCAGCACCTCCACCAGCCCAAACATGTGGCACTGTTAGATGGTTCTGACAGATGGAACCAGATACTTTCTCATGCAACGAGACTACAGAGGAGATCTCCGATTGGGTCACCAACACGGAGATGTTACTAGAGGCTTCACAACTGCATCCAGACCTTTGGATGACCGCAGTGAGGGCCCAACTAAAAGGCAACGCCCATCACTGGTGGGATTCTATTGAGCACAGTATAGGAAAGAACCAGACTTGGGAATATTTCTTAGAGTACTTTAATACGAAGTATTTTCCAGCTACAGTCAGAAATGCCCTGTACTCCCAGTTTCTACATCTAGAACAAGGGAATACGACTGCAGACGCATATGACGCAGAGTTTAGCCATCTTAGCAGATTTGGTGCTGTCCTGATACCCAATGATCTAGAGAAAGCTCAGAGATTCTATCACGGCCTCACTTTTGAGCTACAGAGGTATACCACTACACAGGCGAGGATCTCTTATGAGGAGGTTCTTGCAGAGGCGAGGATCCAGGAGGCCATTGTCAGAGGTGCTAGACGTTCCAGCATGACCACATCAGCCAGAGCCCAGCCCGGAGCAGAAGAACCGATCCGCTGTCCCGGAGCACAGACACAGCAGAGGGCAGCTCCATACCCGCAGCAGAAGCTCCCGACTTGTCACCATTGTGGCAAGAAGGGACACGTCATCAGAGATTGTCGGAAGAAGCTAGGATTATACATGATATGTGGAGCCAGTCAGCACCTTGCCCGAGACTGCCCACAGCATAAAGATGTAGCACCCCAGACCGGACAGAGGCCTGCAGCACAAGTTCTGAGGATACTACCCCCACCAGGAGGTCAGTGTCCACCAGCACCAGAAGGATTTTATAGGAGACCACCCTTGGCCCCACAGCAAGCACAGTTTGATCGAGCCCGACAGCAGACCAGAGGACAGAGGCATGGACATGCATTTGCATTAGCAGTTACTGAAGAGGAAACATAAGGGAAAGCTATCACAGGTACCATTTTAGTTGCATCATTACCTGCGACTGTATTTTTGATTCTGGTGCTACACTATCTTTTATATTTAGTAGATTCGTAGCAATGCATAGAGTAGCTACTTCCTCCTTACCTAAGAGTTGGAAGATTCTTACCGGAGGAGGTATCGTGCCGGTTACCAGCACCGTTCAAACATGTTCGGTAGTCATATGTAGTAGAGAGATGAGAGTGCGATTCTTGGTATTACCCATGCCATACTTTGATGTTATGCTAGGCATGGACTGGTTAAGCCAGTATAATGTCGTACTGGACTGCCGGAAGGGTAGCATCACTTTTAGACCACCAGATCAACCGAAGTTTGAGTACATACGAGGGACCATCGAGCGAGGAGTAGGACAGATAGCTGGAACTTATATGGCTATGAAGATGGTACCCCCACCAATAGTTGCAGAATTCGAGGATGTTTTTCCTGAAGAATAGCCAGGCTTACCGCCAGATAGAGATGTAGAGTTCACAATTGAGCTAATACCCGGAGCAGCACCTGTATCTTCTAATGTATACCGATTGGCCAAGAAGGAACTAGATGAGCTAAAGCTACAATTAGAGGAGTTGCAGAGTAAGGGATTTATTCGTCCTAGTGCATCACCAAGGGGAGCACCAGTATTGTTTGTACCTAAGAAGGATGGAGCAGTACGTATGTGCATTGATTACAGAGCCCTTAATGCCTTGACTATCAAGAATAAGTATCCCCTACCACGGATTAATGATTTATTCGACCAGTTGATAGGAGTAGTGGTGTTCACAAAGATTGACTTGAGATCGGGTTATCATCAAGTGAAGGTGCGAAGAGAAGATATTCAAAAAAAAGCAATCAGGACTCGTTATGGTCACTACGAGTTCTTAGTGATGCCTTTTGGACTGACGAATGCACCTGCTGTATCTATGAACCTGATGAACATAGTCTTCCACTAATACCTAAACCAGTTCATGGTAGTCTTCATCGACGATATCTTGGTGTATTCGAAGAGCCATGAGGAGCATGAAGAGCACTTGATACTAGTGTTAGAGACGCTGAGAAGAGAGAGGCTTTATGCCAAGTTGAGCAAGTGTGAGTTTCTCCTAGATCGTGTCGCTTTCCTAGGATACGTCATCTCAGGAGACGGTATTTCAGTAGATCCGACGAAGATTTCATCAGTAGAGACATGGCCAACCCCTACCAATGTCTCAGAGCTGAGGAGCTTCCTAGGACTTGCCGGATATTACCAGAGGTTCATGGAGAACTTCGCGAAGGTCGCGGAACCGATGACCTGTTTTACCCATAAGGAGTAGGAGTTCACCTGGACAGAGGAGTATCAGAAGGCATTCGATGAGCTGAAGAAACGTTTGACTACAGCACCTATCTTGACCATACCTTCTGGACCCGGAGGATTCGTGATCTATAGTGATGCATCCGAGAAAAGATTAGGATGTGTCTTGATGCAGCATAAAAAGGTTGTGGCCTATGCCTCTAGACAGTTAAGGACCCATGAGAAGAACTATCCCACTCACGACTTGGTGCTTGCAACAACGATCTTTGCTTTGAAACTTTGAAGACACTACCTATATGGAGAAAGAGTAGAGATATTCACTGATCATAAAAGCCTAAAGTACGTCTACACTCAGAAGGATCTGAACCAGAGACATTGACGTTAGCTCGAGGTGATGACAGACTTCGAGATTGAGCTACAGTACCATCCGGGGAAGGCCAACGTAGTAGCTGACACATTGAGCAGAAGACCCATGGCATTCTTCTTGACTACTCAACAACATCTGTTGAGAGATCTAGAGCAGATGGGTATAGAGGTCGTTATGCCTGGAGTGGATGGACAATTGTCGAGCTTCCAGTTACAATCGACATTAGTGGAGAGGATCAAGGCTGCTTTGCCGCCAGATGCCAGATTCCAGAGGCTTAGACAGAGGACAGAGACTGGAATACAGACAGGACTGCGTATACATGAAGATGGAACCTTGAGATGCAGAGATCGTCTCTATGTTCCAAATGGAGAACTTAGGCAGGAGTTGATATCAGAAGCACACAATTCAACCTACTCTATTCATCCAGGAGGCATGAAGATGTACAGAGACTTAAGACAGTACTACTGGTGGCATGGAATGAAAAGGAAGATAGCCCTCTTTGTGGCAAAATGCCTGGTGTGTCAGCAAGTCAAGGCTGAGCATCAGAGATCTGCAGGATTACTTCAACCGCTCCCGATACCGGAGTGGAAATGGGAGTATATCACTATAGACTTTATTACGAGTCGAGGAGTCCTAGTGGTCGAAATACAGTATGGGTAATCGTAGATAGACTCACCAAGTCCGCACACTTTTTACCCTTCAGAGTTGGGCAATCTATAGAGGTCCTAGCAGATATGTACATGAGGGAGATTATCCAACTGCATGGAGTGCCAGTTAGTATCGTGTCTGACAGGGATACGAGGTTTACATCTTGCTTTTGGCAGAGTATGCAAGAGAGCCTCGGTACCCGCCTGAAGTTTAGCACCTCGTATCACCCACAGACAGATGGCCAGTCGGAGCGCACCATTCAGACATTGGAAGACATGTTAAGAGCATGCATGCTTGATTTTGGAGGATCTTAGGAGGACCATTTGCATTTGGTCAAATTTTCCTACAACAACAGCTATCAGGAGAGCATTCAGATGGCTCCCTATGAAGCGTTGTATGGAAGAAAGTGTCGTTCCCCCGTATGTTGGAGCGATATAGGCGAGAGACAGATTCTTGGCCCAGAGTTGGTTGTTCGTACAGTGGAGAAGGTGAAAAAGATCCAAGGGCACCTACGAGCAGCACATGACAGACATAAGCATTGGACAAATGCACACGACGACCCCTAGAGTTTTAGGTTGGAGATTATGTATTTCTAAAGATCTTACCTACTTGAGGGACTATCAGATTTGGAGGCAGAGGAAAGCTGAGTCCGAGGTACATCGGACCATTCGATGTGTTAGAACACATCGGAGAGGTTGCTTACAGGATAGCCTTGCCATAAACCTTGGAAGGAGTCCATAATGTCTTTCATGTATCTCAGCTAAGAAGGTACATGCCCGATCCGAGTCATGTGCTTGACCATTCAGAAATCACGGTCGGCCCGAGTTTATCATACCAAGAGAAGCCTGTCGAGATTCTGGACAGAAGTGAGAAGGTGTTACGAGGTTAGACTATCTCCTAGTTCGTGTCGCATGGAGGCATCATGCACCAGGCAAGTCGACCTGGAAACGTGAGGAGGATATCCGACAACGCTATTCCCATCTCTTCGAAGGCATAGGTATGTAGTAGCTTTTAAATTCAGTCTTTAGTTCTTACCATACGTACGTTTAAATTTCGAGGATAAAATGCTCTAAGGAGGGTAGATTGTAAACTCCCTCGACCAATTTAGGGTTTAATTTGAAATAAAATGAGCGACTAGGCTTAACTTGGATTCAGTAAGAATTAATGTGCGACAATTATATGTCTTAATACACCTTGCCATTGCTTCGAGGTGGGAGCACCACACAAGTAGTTACCTTCCACCCAAGGTCACAAACATCTCTTAGACATGCCAGACTATCCATCTGCTCTTTGTGAAACCTTAGATACTTGTCATTGCGTCTCATCATAGCTACGTGATATTCGAGTAAAAGAACGTCTAGGGCACTGCATTAATTTAATTGAATTTGAGGAAATTTTACCCTAAACAGGACCCAACCAAGCCGCGTACTCCCTTTCATGTGGACCAGCCCCCACTTCCATGAGTCCTGGCCGGCCCAAACCTTGAGGCCAGCCCACAAACTCTCTCACATATAAATACACATTTTCTACCATTAGACCCTAAAACCCATTCTCTTCAACACCATAGGGAAACCCTACCGACTCCCCTCCTTCGCCTTGCCGAGACTCATCCCTCCTCGATCACCAAACCACCGCCTCCAACGCAGCCTGACACCGCCGACCCTGCCCCTCAACGCCGGACCACCCTGCCAGTCCGCCTACAACCGTCGGACACCCGCACCATCACCATCACCCCCACAAACTCTAGCCGAACATCTAACCCGAGCCCTCTCTTTCCCGACTGGACACTCACCGCCTCCGACTTCACAAACACCCTCATCACCACCTCAAGTCGCCACTCCCACTACCATGACCGCCGCCTGCACTCCACCACCCCAGCACCACCATCATCAGCGTACCATCACCGTTCCCATTGCCAGCATCCACTCCGCCTAACTCGAACCCGACTGCTTCCGGCCTGACCGCCACCCAAGTGTCGTTCCCCGCCGACCAAGCTGCGGTAGCCGCTGCTGCGACCACTGCAGTTGCTGTTGCTGCCGCTGCCGCTGCTGCCGGAGTTACCGTACGACGTCGGAGCCGCCCGCGCCAGAGGACTGACGTCGACTGGACAACACCCCTCTCGACCACGAATTGGTAAACACCCCTTCCTTCGTTGTATATTTGGTTAATCGTATCAATCGTATCGTCGTGTTGGGTGACGACACAACTAAGTCACAGTAAACCATATGTATATAAGTATGTATGCTTAATTAGATTAAATTAAATAAAAATTTATAGTTAATAATTATTCTGACCATATGACCTGTACAAGGAACTTGTATTACACCTAAAAGCGTAGACATAGACTTAGTACATTTATGCATGGGAAATAATAAAGTACAATTTAACAAGCCGTAGTGTAGTTTCATAAACCATAACTTAGTAATTTATTGACGTGAGGTACATGGTGACAGAGGACAGGGCACACATGCATCTTAGCTACGTGCACATGCGACCCTGTAGTCGATCAACCGTGAACTTGCGTCAATACCTAAGAGCAGCGACGTAGTTGTGTATGTGCTACACTAGTATCTGATGCTAGATTTCTATATTTTGTGTTTAGGGTCACTGGACCAGCCAGGAGACACTGCAGGAGCAGGCTATTGGCATTCACAGTTTGCGGACCCAGGCAAGATACCTTGCCATATTTACTGTCTAATTTAAATTATGCATATGTTGTATGATTCTTGCTGCTTTATTTTATATAACTGTGTGCATCCGAGATTGACACGGGTACAGTCGATGGTTGCGTCGATGATTAGTGTACTTGACCTAGTCATTAGCAGACTCACACCATTGGAGGATACTCTGATATCTTCCGAGACCTGACACTCTTATACGTTTCACAGTGACAAATTCATATTAGGATGCGGGTTTGCGTACTCGACTAGCTATCGGTGCGTATGACACGCATCACAGATAATACGTAATTTAGGATTTGTATTAGTAAAGACTTGGCATATAGATGCGTGGTATGCACGTCGAGTATTCGGCTTGTGTATTTACATTGGGCGGGGAGGACAACTAGTAGGCGTATGGGATACACACATTGGACTCTGTCATATCCGAAGGAGCCACGGATCCAATGACTTCCTTTATTGCAAATACCGTGCTCTTTGGAGTGATACGGACGTATATATATTGCAGATATCTCATTCTTCGGAATGATGGACGTTACAGATACCACGCTCTTCGGAGTGTTGGATGTTATATGTCTACACCTACCCATACGTACCAAAGTTGTCTTCATATTGCATTCACTTAGATTGGTTAGCACACCCCTTATTTTTTTATTCCGTATTTATATATATGGCATGTTTCTATGTATCTTGTTATGTCCCTCTGAGGACCTGGTACCTTTCCAGATTTGGACGAGGCATATTACCCCACAGTGTATGGCCCTGGACAGGAGACGAGGTACGCTACAGCTGAGGAGCTAGAGGTATTATCGTCAGAGTTTCCATGATCACTTGGTAGGCCTTTTGCCTAGGATTAGGAGCATCATTATCTAGTCAGCCACTGCCCTAGTCATTACTCTTTTATCTATCATTTCAGTACTTTATTTCGTCATAGTAGTGGGTTTGTCCCCACCAGACATTCTTGGTTGTACTATGATATTTTGAGACTGGTGTTTATCTGTAAGCCCTTGATTTTTTCAAAAATATTAAAATTGGGATTTTTGCGATTTTCTGAAATTTTCTGGGAATTTTCTGTAATTAAAATCAGGCTTTCTAATTATTAAATGATTTTTAATTATTAATAAATAATATTAAAATATTATGGAAAAAATATTTCTGGGTGTAAAATGAAAAACTGGACTTAGGGTAATTTTTCTGGAATTTATTGGACCCCGGACCTATTTTTAATTACCTAAAAACTATTTGTTTATTTATTTGTTAATTAATTAATTAAGTATATTATTATTATTATTATTATTATAGAGTCCGGCCCAGCCCGTTCTCGGCCCAGCCCATTGGGCCGAGCCCAGCCCGCCAAAGCTATCAGGTCGGGTCGGGTCCACCCGAACCCGACCGCGACCCGTTAACCCGCTCCCTTCTCTCCTCTCCGCCTGACCCGTTCCCCCCCGCGTCCGGCGCCGCCGCCCGCGGACGCCGCCGCCCGCCTCGGCCCGCTCCTCCACGACCCGGCCACCTCTCCGCCCGTCTCGGCCTCCGCAACCGCCCCGTTCCCCTATATTAACCCTCCACCGCCAGATCCCCGTCGACACCCCCTCGCCACCACCGCCTCCGACGCCGTCCCCGGCGCCGCCCGCCCTCGCCGACGACCACCCAGCTCCGCCAGCACCTCCTCCCCTCTCCTCCGCTCCTCCTCCGGCGCCACCCGCCCGACTCCAGCAGCAGCGGAGACAGCAGCCGCAGCAGCCGCCCCCGCCGCCCTCGGCTCCGCCGCGCCTCAGTCCGGCCGCGCCCCAGCGCCCCCGACCGCCCTCGACCTTCCCGCCGCCGTGTCGACCACCGGACCCGCCGGCCGTAGCTCTCAAACCCTAACCCTAGCCCTAATTCTCCTCTCTGTGTCGGACACGGGACACAGGACACTGTGTCCTGTGTCGTGTCGGACACGATTTTGACCCTGTTCTCGGGTCCCCTTCAGGTGCGTGTAACTTTCGCCTCGTAGCTCTGTTTTCGATTCCGCAAATTGCGTTGTGAAGCCTGTATGACCCTCTCGGTGTCCGGACAAACTGTTCAGGGCATCGCATCCTGTGGTGATCGCACACCGCGATCCAAAAATAGGAAAAACCAGACCCTGTTTCACCCCGGAACTGAGTACGCCCCGCCAAACGGGACGACTTGGTCGCGTGCTGTCTTCACAGATACGTACGCATCGTCGATACGGACGTGTGAGTTTTTGTGGAAGCTGATTCGGGTGTGCGTGCACACCGGAATCAACGCGTATCCGCGGACATCGCCCCGTATCTGCCTTTTCTGTAATTCACCCTAACTTCGTGCACACTCGTCAGATCGAGACGAAACTTGCGCCATCGGACTCGTAGCGATACGCTGGTCCTGTGGGTCAAGTTTGGTTCGATTCTGAGAACGTTGACGAAATCGCGTGTCGTGGGCCCCACAAGCCCCGCTCGACGGGCGATTTTGTGTTCGGCTCATCGGAATCCAAATCTGGAAGTTCCGTTGGGTTCGTATCAGCGTTCCTGACCTGTTGACACTAAGTTTGGTGAATTTGGAGACCTTTGACCCGGACGCATTTTTCGGTGCAAAGCGGGCCCACCGGCGGACCCCGTTTTGACCCGAAACTGCCGTTTTTGCCCTTGTCTCCAAATTGGACCCAAGGACAGGCGTTTCTAGCTATTTGACATCTTCTGAGCGTGATGGTAATATCTATTTCAGCTTTTGGACTCATCTCTGGACTTTTTCCCCAAGAACCCAATTAATCAGATCCAAACAACAGGCAAGTACCTGCACTTCAAGTTAATCTTTATATTGTGATAATTAATTTCCTGCTCTACTAGTATTCTTGATGATTACACGTAGTGTTAGAATTCTGGATTTCATGTCTTGGATACGGGATTTCATGTCTTGCTTTCCGTGTCGGGTGGGAGAATACTAGGAGGCATGTAGTTTACCCTTTCCCAGGTCCTGTTACTAGCTGTTGGTACGCGACTGTACCATCAGCCTTATACTTGATTGTTTCTAGTCACTAGTCGTCTATGACGGCCTTATTAGCCTTATAAACCCCTACATGCCAACTATGTATTCTAAAACAAAAACAAGTTCACACAGATAGTTCTAGTCTTGTTATAGTTCTTACTGACTGTTGTAGTTTCATTTTCTGTTTCACTTTATTTCCTGCTTTCTCATATTCCTATTTATAGCATTAAACTCTGAGATGTTGATATTTCCTTTATGCAATCCAATATTTAATTGTCATAAAATATTTAGTTTAATCTTGTTGTGCACTGTGTACTTTGCTCCTTTCCTGACTGGATCTGTTGTTTAGGCGATGATGAGAACCTTGCCCCCACCTATTATGGCCCCTATGAGGTAGCAGATGACACAGTTGAGGAGCCGGTTCCCACTCAGGAGACCACCCTTGAGGAGGAGTAGCCAGTTAGTTATTATTTTATTTCCTTTCAGCATATACTCGGGTTTGTCCCCGATTTATCTTCTGGCTTGTATTGACTGAGGATTGGTTGTCACAGATTAAATATTATGAAATCCAAGCATTCTTATTTCTGTGATTATCTTTGCCTGTTTATTATTGTGGATGAGATAGATGCATTTTGACCCCAGAAATGACCTAGACAGCGTACTACCGCCGACACTGCGGCGTAGGCTGGACGTGCCCACGCACTCGTGCCCGAACAACCGGGTGCGGGTCGTGACACGTTTTTGTGGTGGCCCATGCAGGTCTACGACTAAATTGTTCGGTTTCAACTTCGGGACCGAACAGGCCTGCAATAAGAATATGATAAGTTTAGAATCTCATCCACTTGCTTGAATCGTTCTTGACACCTATGTCGGATTTGAATTAATTCCTTGACTTGCATCCTGCCTTGATTCCTGTGTGTCTTTATCGTTTATTTTTGGATGCAGAGTAAGGGATCTACCAGCAAGCGACGAGGTTCCTACAAGATCACCACGAGATGCTCTACCAGCATGACCGTGGAGAACGCGCAGACTCGTAGAGTAACTAATGCGCGTAAGTGATTCGTAGATGCCGTTCCTAGTATTGTTTAGCTCGTGCCCATTGGTTCGTGACCTCAGCCCCAACCTAGTAAACTTTAAACTTGCTAATAACCTGGAATGCTTTCTGATAACTGTAGTGATTGTAGGATCTTTTGTTATTGTGCTTAATGTAGGTTGTTTTGTGAACTTAAATAATTTGTACCTCCTTTCATCACCATCTAGCGCACTTAATTTTGATATACTTGACTTATGCTGCTATTCTATAGCCTAGTTTTGCAAGCTTACTTTTATCAAGCTTGTTCATGACATATGTATTAGTGGGTCGACACACTAATACGATTGTCTATTCAGAATCAGTGCATTACGGTCTGATCAGCCTTAGTGCATTTTGATTCGCCTTTCGCACTACTTTACGTGGATTGAGATATATAGTTGGCTAGTATACTTGCCCTCTAGACATGTCCGAGCATATCGTATCGATTACATAACTGTATTAATACGAGCATGTGAATAGGAACTACCGAGATAGGATTCAATCCACAATCACTTGATAATTCCCACCTGAATACTTAAAATGCCTTGACCCCGATATTTCTTATCTATCACCCCACCCTTGAACTCCTTATTATTGATCTTCGTCTTCCTTTATTTCGGAAAGACGAAATCTCGTGCCTGGTATAAGTTAGTACATAGATAGTACTAGATATGCCACATAGGCCGATCACATACTTGAGGATTAAACTTTCGTAATTGAGGACATATCACATGTGACATGATCGGCGTTGAAGTTCGAGGATTGAATGACGTAGGTAAACATATCAAGGAATATTTTCTTAAGGTATATAGTCTTTTGTGATGAATGGGTAAACTCTAAGTTGGGTAGCTATGCATTTGTCAACCCGAGAGGAATGTCCTTTGGATCGTGACCATGTAAGGTCAGATTGGAAGAAGCAAGCCATTATAATTTTGAAAATTTAGAGGAGTGACTAAAATGATTAATGAATTGATATCGAGGACCCAATAAGTTGTATCTTGGATACATGATTTAAATCTTGAATAATGAAGGTAAAATCATCAATTTGAATTTAGAAGATGAAATTTATAGGAATTTCAGACTTGAACATGGGTGGACTACATTTAATTATTTTTTCAATTTGATGATTTGAATTACAAATTAAAATTTTGATGGTTGGACTAACTAGTTGGATTATTGAGGAGATAAAAAGTTGAAGCATACAGGACTCGAATTACTCCAGAAGAAATTACGATCGTGAGGTAAATTCATAAGCCCGTGCCAATCTGGAAGATGCTATGTGGACTTAATCAAAAAAAAAAAAAAAAAAAAAATCCCTGCCTGGGGGTAACTTGAGGAAGTAATAACCATAAATCGAATTTCTGATTTGAACAGTAGTCACCTTAATCATGAAGTGGTTGCAGTGGACATGATTATGATTTAAAATTTCGCAAGGGGATTGCGATTGAGATACGCGAAAGATTATGGCTTAATTTTAAATTTCGAGGACGAAATTTTCATAAGTTGGGTAGATTGTAAGCCCTTGATTTTTTCAAAAATATTAAAATTGGGATTTTTGCGATTTTCTGAAATTTTTTGGGAATTTTCTGTAATTAAAATCAGGCTTTCTAATTATTAAATGATTTTTAATTATTAATAAATAATATTAAAATATTATGGAAATAATATTTCTCGGTGTAAAATGAAAAACTGGACTTAGGGTAATTTTTCTGGAATTTATTGGACCCCGGACCTATTTTTAATTACCTAAAAACTATTTGTTTATTTATTTGTTAATTAATTAATTAAGTATATTATTATTATTATTATTATTATAGAGTCCGGCCCAGCCCGTTCTCGGCCCAGCCCATTGGGCCGAGCCCAGCCCGCCAAAGCTATCAGGTCGGGTCGGGTCCACCCGAACCCGACCGCGACCCGTTAACCCGCTCCCTTCTCTCCTCTCCGCCTGACCCGTTCCCCCCCGCGTCCGGCGCCGCCGCCCGCGGACGCCGCCGCCCGCCTCGGCCCGCTCCTCCACGACCCGGCCACCTCTCCGCCCATCTCGGCCTCCGCAACCGCCCCGTTCCCCTATATTAACCTTCCACCGCCAGATCCCCGTCGACACCCCCTCGCTACCACCGCCTCCGACGCCGTCCCCGGCGCCGCCCGCCCTCGCCGACGACCACCCAGCTCCGCCAGCACCTCCTCCCCTCTCCTCCGCTCCTCCTCCGGTGCCACCCGCCCGACTCCAGCAGCAGCGGAGACAGCAGCCGCAGCAGCCGCCCCCGCCGCCCTCGGCTCCGCCGCGCCTCAGTCCGGCCGCGCCCCAGCGCCCCCGACCGCCCTCGACCTTCCCGCCGCCGTGTCGACCACCGGACCCGCCGGCCGTAGCTCCCAAACCCTAACCCTAGCCCTAATTCTCCTCTCTGTGTCGGACACGGGACACAGGACACTGTGTCCTGTGTCGTGTCGGACACGATTTTGACCCTGTTCTCGGGTCCCCTTCAGGTGCGTGTAACTTTCGCCTCGTAGCTCTGTTTTCGATTCCGCAAATTGCGTTGTGAAGCCTGTATGACCCTCTTGGTGTCCGGACAAACTGTTCAGGGCATCGCATCCTGTGGTGATCGCACACCGCGATCCAAAAACAGAAAAAACCAGACCCTGTTTCACCCCGGAACTGAGTACGCCCCGCCAAACGGGACGACTTGGTCGCGTGCGGTCTTCACAGATACGTACGCATCGTCGATACGGACGTGTGAGTTTTCGTGGAAGCTGATTCGGGTGTGCGTGCACACCGGAATCAACGCGTATCCGCGGACATCGCCCCGTATCCGCCTTTTCTGCAATTCACCCTAACTTCGTGCACACTCGTCAGATTGAGACGAAACTTGCGCCATCGGACTCGTAGCGATACGCTGGTCCTGTGGGTCAAGTTTGGTTCGATTCTGAGAACGTTGACGAAATCGCGTGTCGTGGGCCCTACAGGCCCTGCTCGACGGGCGATTTTGTGTTCGGCTCATCGGAATCCAAATCTGGAAGTTCCGTTGGGTTCGTATCAGCGTTCCTGACCTGTTGACACTAAGTTTGGTGAATTTGGAGACCTTTGACCCGGACGCATTTTTCGGTGCAAAGCGGGCCCACCGGCGGACCCCGTTTTGACCCGAAACTGCCGTTTTTGCCCTTGTCTCCAAATTGGACCCAAGGACAGGCGTTTCTAGCTATTTGACATCTTCTGAGCGTGATGGTAATGTCTATTTCAGCTTTTGGACTCATCTCTGGACTTTTTCCCCAAGAACCCAATTAATCAGATCCAAACAACAGGCAAGTACCTGCACTTCAAGTTAATCTTTATATTGTGATAATTAATTTCCTGCTCTACTAGTATTCTTGATGATTACATGTAGTGTTAGAATTCTGGATTTCATGTCTTGGATACGGGATTTCATGTCTTGCTTTCCGTGTCGGATGGGAGAATACTAGGAGGCATGTAGTTTACCCTTTCCCAGGTCCTGTTACTAGCTGTTGGTACGCGACTGTACCATCAGCCTTATACTTGATTGTTTCTAGTCACTAGTCGTCTATGACGGCCTTATTAGCCTTATAAACCCCTACATGCCAACTATGTATTCTAAAACAAAAACAAGTTCACACAGATAGTTCTAGTCTTGTTATAGTTCTTACTGACTGTTGTAGTTTCATTTCCTGTTTCACTTTATTTCCTGCTTTCTCATATTCCTGTTTATAGCATTAAACTCTGAGATGTTGATATTTCCTTTATGCAATCCAATATTTAATTGTCATAAAATATTTAGTTTAATCTTGTTGTGCACTGTGTACTTTGCTCCTTTCCTGACTGGATCTGTTGTTTAGGCGATGATGAGAACCTTGCCCCCACCTATTATGGCCCCTATGAGGTAGCAGATGACACAGTTGAGGAGCCGGTTCCCACTCAGGAGACCACCCTTGAGGAGGAGTAGCCAGTTAGTTATTATTTTATTTCCTTTCAGCATATACTCGGGTTTGTCCCCGATTTATCTTCTGGCTTGTATTGACTGAGGATTGGTTGTCACAGATTAAATATTATAAAATCCAAGCATTCTTATTTCTGTGATTATCTTTGCCTGTTTATTATTGTGGATGAGATAGATGCATTTTGACCCCAGAAATGACCTAGACAGCGTACTACCGCCGACACTGCGGCGTAGGTTGGACGTGCCCACGCACTCGTGCCCGAACAACCGGGTGCGGGTCGTGACATTATCTTCCAGCATTTATTATTAGTACATTCTTGTTGTTTATATTGTGGATGAGATTAGATTACTTGTTGTTGATTTATATGGGACATGTTAGTATTTAGGACATCATAGCACTCTTCGTTAGGATCCATTAAATTGGGATATCCTCGGAGATGTGACAGCTGGCTATTGCCACGTGGCCTAGTCCCGTATATTTTTGGGACTGGGGCGTGATAATATCATCGCTTTGGTTGTGGGGTAGTACATGGCTAGGAAACAGCCGCCGCTGCCTCCGCTTTCACCGTCGACTTGATTGATTTTTTGAGTTTGTGGAATTTTTTTTAGTTGGCTGTATTTTTTTGACTTGATTGTATTTATTTGACTCCGTGGATTGTATAACAATTATTTGTACATGTTTGGATTACTCTACTTTATTATTTTGATGTATATAAAATATTTGTACAGGTTTGTCTGGGTTTTATTAGTTTGTGTGAAATTTGCTTGTGTGAAATTTATTTGTGTGGAAATTGGTGAATGTATAACAGGTATATGCTCAGTAAAAATTAATTTTTGGGGAAAATATTACCTTTAGCGACGAACGGGTGACGTAATACCGACAACAAATCTGGAAATTCTCAAGTCAGCGACGGATTTTCGACGAAAAATTAGAAATTCTCAGGTCAGTGACTACCTAGTGACAAAAATTATGTCGCAAAAACGTCGGATACATAGATATGTGCCAAACATGTATCAAAATTTGTCACTACAATCCGTCGCTAATCCGCCACGGAGAGTGACGGATTAGCGACGAACATTATGAGCCCTGAATATGCAAAACCTTCTAAAATTTTTGGCAAATTTAGGCTCACATAATCCGTCGCTAATATGTCGATAAGTAGTCAAAAAGTTTAGCGACATAATTAGTACGTCGTTGATCCATCGCTGATTTTATGTCGCCCAGTCCATCGCTAATATGTCGATTGAGTGATGGAATAGCGACAAAATTTTTGTAGTGATATTAGTTATTCTGACGGAACATTTTTGTCGCTAATCTGTCGCTAAAATCAAATAGCGACAGAAAAATACATTTTAGCGATAGATAATTTCGTCGCTAAAAAAGTGTATTTTAGTAGTGATTGTAGAATTGTATCACCCAACCTTTTGTGCTAGACTCTTTATAGTCCAAACTCTACATGCCATGTAGGTCTACTACATGCGGTTGTATAATTTTATTTGCATGATCCTCTCATGCTCATTTTAATCTTGACTAGAAATTTAGCACTATAATATAAAGAATTGACTTCAGGTTTACATTCAATTATAAAAAATTGTCACTCCTTAATTGTATGCTTCTATGTTCTATACCGACCCATTCCGTCGAGATAACTTGACTGATGATGGTCTCAGTTTAGACCAACCCTGGTATAAACACTATGAGCTGTATAATAAAATTTTCTTCATTCAAATTATCATGGGTGATGTATATATTTTGTCACTTTAAACCAAAATTTATGTTGCATTATTTGGAAGGCTACGTACAAATAGTTGAGCAAATATTAGTTGGGAGCATAAATATAGAAATCTTCTTCCATCAGTGAAAAGACACTTTGTAGAGAGCTTAGGAGTTTCATTTGTTGGAAAATAAACTTGATTTGTGTATAGCAAATCTATTGGTCCACTACTATTGGGCTTTGTTCATATGGCCATTTTGGTATAGTCCATATTCTAGGATGTTCTATGTCTATAATGTTCTTGGTAATTTAAAATATGTATGTTCTAGAGATGTCTTAATATCATAATTGTAAAAGAGCCTAGAAAGATCCAAATCTATATTTTAATGAGTGTGTAGATTCTTCTAAGAGTCCTATAAATAGGGGTGATCTTCCCTCATTTTGTACACAACAAGAATTTCAAGCTTAGTGCTCTTATAAAGTTTCTTTCTTCCCACTCTTCTCTTCCACCAAAATCTTCTCTCTATATTTTCTCCCTCTCCAAATTAGTTCATCCTAGTTAGTTGGCCTACCATAATTCCAACATAATCTGGACTAACAGAGAACAAGAATTTTGGTTTGTGGAGTTATGGGGGACTTATTTAGTCCCACATCGGATAGAAAATAAGGAGGCTAGCCTCCTTCTATATATATGTAACCTCTCTCTTGGAAGTAAATCAATTAATTATTTTCTCTCTACATGGTATCAAATCCAAAGCTCTGAATCATTTTCCAAAAAAAAATTCCAAAAAAAAAACAAGGAGAATTCCCTTTTCTCCTGTCTCTCACCCGATCCTGCCCCCTCCGCCTTCCTCTACCCAAGTGAAAGCCCCCTCCCTCTGTGCGTGGAAGCCCCCCCATACCCTCGGGTGTCATCGACGTTTTCTGCGGGTTTGCCTGCGGGTATTGTCAAATCTGTTGTTAGATCATGAATAATCAGAGAGGAACTCTTGTGTGATCTTCTAATTTCGATCTTAACGTAGATTTTGAGATTATAGAGCATACTTCCTGGGATATTGTGCACAAATCTCTATTTTTAACCCTTGTTCCGGCAAGTTCTATCCATCGTGCATTTCTCATATCCCGTGAGTTTGGGGGTGTACAGATAGATGGAAAAAGTCATGATAGTATGTAGGCACAGGACACATATTTGAGTTTTGTTTGACCTCGTCCCTGTGTGCAACTGTGCAGATGGAAACACATGTGACTAGTCAGGAGTTGAAAGAGATACTGGTGGGGGTGGCCAGGGTGTTTCAGGACAAATTAGAGGAGACCGCATCCAGTAGGGCAGTCGTGCCCGCACCAGAACCATCGCAGATGATAAAAAAGAAAGAGTTGCTGCCTAATGACATCAAACTTGATGTAAACACTCTGATTTTTTAGATTTTAATTTTAATTTTTTTATTAATTATTATTGTAGAATATTTTCATTATTATTAGTTAATTATAATAAATGTTTTGTCATGGATGTATATTTTTGTGTATTAAATTATTTATTAAAATGTTACAGAAATTATATTTTTGGGTGTATAACTAGCAATAAGATATTGTATAATTTTTCTAAAATTTATTGGGCTCAAAAACTATTTTTTATGACCTATATATAATAAAACAACCCAAACCAACCAAAATCGAACCAAAACCGAACCAACCTAGACCAAACCAAACTAGACTTGGATTCTAAACCTACCCGCAACCCGCCAACCCGAACCCATTCCCCTACTATAATAGTAAACTCCCCCGCTTCCCCTCCCCCAACTGGCCGAACCCTCTCCCTTCAGCTCCACGTAACTTCCACCTCAATACCCTATAAATTTCCCATCCTAGCCGAACCTCACCACCATCATCTCCTCTTCCACCATGACCAATCTCAGCCTCCGACCACCGTCGGACCGCCGCTGACGATCGCCGCAAGACGGGCCGCCCAATTCCTAGCAAACAGCAGCAGTAAGGTACTCAACTTCCCACCCTCGTATCTCCCTGCACAGTAATCCAAATATCGATCTGTCAAATCCTGTATGAAGACCACATGACCCTCTTAAACCCTGTAGAATTAGTTCGGGGTATCGTGCCCTGTGACGGTCGCAATTTGTGACGCAAGACAGGAAAAAAGATCCAATTTGTAGTTTAGAAAATTATCCCAAACACCCATGTTCATGACCATTTTTCTTCCAACCTAGTTAATATTTTTAAATTTCACTCAAACAGTAATTTAGACAATATAACCGAGATTTAATCCCTTTAGTTATTTTATTTTAGTTTATTTTATGTTGTGTTTAATTCGCAGTTGAACAAAAACTTGCTTTCCTAAACCTATTTTTTTTTGAAATAGGATGTGTCCCACTAAACGAAGGGACTTCGTCTTATGCAAATTGCACCAAAAGGCGCGCATCGTCAATACGAACTTATAAAATTTTACAGAAGTTGATTTGGATGTGCGTGCACACCGAAATCAACGCGTATCCATCAAAACATTCTGTATCGATATATTCTGACACTCGTTATAATTTTGTGTGTGCTTGTCATTTCGCAACAAAACTTACGCCATCAGATTCGAAGCGTTATGCTGGTCCTGTGACCTAAGTTTGGTTTAATTCTGAGAACTTTGATGAAATACCATTTTGTGGGCCCCACGGTTCCATTTGATGGGCGATTTCGTGATCGGCTCTTCGGAATCCAGTTCTGGGCGTTCCATTGGGTTCGTATTATTGTTCTGGACTCGTAGACACTAAGTTTGATGAATTTGAAAAACTTTATCTCTGGCATATTTTTTGATGCGAAGTGGACCACATGTGGACCCCGCTTTAACTAGAAACTGTCAATTCTGCCCCTGTGTCCAAATTGGACTTATGGGTAGTCAATCCTAGATATTTTAAGTATTATGAGAGCAATAATAATGTTTGTTTCAGCATCCGGAGGCGTACCTGGATATTCCACTTATATTGGAGTAACTGACGGAGTTCAGAGCCAGACAAGTGTACCTTGCCAACTTGCAGAAGATCATGTGCTATTATTTTCTTATATTCTTTCCATATACTTCTGTCTTGTATCTATTCAACCTAGGACCGTGAGACGTTGCTTAGCTTTCGAACAAGATTCGGGTATCGACGCCGTACGCGGAGTCGTGTAACGTCACTTAGAGAGTTGATACCATGATCCTATATATTTTACGTGCTTGCTTTATCAAGTAAGTCATACCAGAGGACACTTGACACTATTCATGTGACAGAATCTTTTCTGAGTTATTTATGGTAATTTTGTATAGGTTTACAGGATTCGTGACATAATACTTGCATGCATAGATATCATTATGACTCGTTGTACTAGCTATAGGTCATGATCTTACGTATTATGGATATGAGACGTGAGATTACAATTGGTGGGGAGAGACATACAGGCTACAGGCTGATTATATATATATACTTATGTTACTGGAGAGTGCCTTGTTCTCTGTACCAGAGCTTTGGCACATGTACTGGCCCTTCGTGATAATACTTGCTTCTACCGGCTCCCCGACACAGAGCTTGTAGTGGTCTCAACCTGAGTACTAGTGATGCTCTCAACTTGTATTTTATATAGCTGGTTACATAGCTTGCTCTGAGGATCTATTTTTATATACTGCATTTCGTTTGGCTTGAGTTATTCTTGTACCTTGCTATGTCCCCTGAGGACCTGGATCCAAATTATGTCCCCAGGTACAACAGAAGAGGAATACCCCGAGATATATGGGACATGAGCTGCACTGGAGAGGTACTGGTACCAGAGGACGAGGTTGTGCTAGAGGATTTTTTCTAAGTATTCTGTTACATACTCAGTTAGTTATGCTTCTAGTTATATCATATCTTGACTCATGGACTTATGTATTGACTTATTTTATCGGATTATTCCCCGTGACACTATTTATTTGGACCTATTGATAGACTATATATATTTTTTTTCTATTATCTTGACTAGTCTATCATATTGACTTATATTTACTTTCTGTGGATGATATTAGAATTATAATGATATAGATGGTGTAGACTTGCATTTATATTTATTACAGCTTAAGTGCACTCTAACGGGTCCATTAAATTAGGTTTGCCTATTGGAGTTGTGCTGCTGGCCATTACCACGTGGCTAATCCCTCGGTATTTTGGGACTGGGGTGTGACATAGTTTTTGTGGTAACCCATACAGGTCTACGACTATATTGCTTCGGTTTTAACTAAGGAACCGAGTAAGCCTGCAATTAGGATAGGATAAATTATAAGATGTCATCTACATATTGACACGTTCTTGACCTCTATATCGGTTCTTGACTTGCATCCTACCTTGATTCTTCTGTACGCCTCTCATAGTTTACTTTGTATAAAGAGTAATGGATCCACGAGCCAGCGATGAGACTTCTGCGGGAACACTATAAGGTGTTGTGGTCATCTACAACGATGGAGTGATGCCATTAAGTGGAGGTCCATCTACTCAATAAAGCAATTAAGCAAATCAGCATGCCTCGAGGTTCCAGCGAGACAATATTTTACCACTGTCGCAGTTTACTCCACTGATGCTTGTTTTTCCACCAGGACAGCCGATGGATGGTCAAAAGATGTTTCAAATGTTCTACGCAATGATGCAAGCCCAACAACAGATTTATCAAGAGGCTCAGCATCATGAGGCAGAGAACCTGAGAAACAGTATAGTGACCGCACTGGAGCAGGTAAACCCACCAGCTAGACGGCCATAGACATGATCTATCACTGATTTTTGTCAACTGAAGCCCCGTAACTTTTCAGGCAATAAGGAGTCCTCTAAAGTTTATGAGTGGCTCACAACCACTCAACACCAATTAGAAGCAGCTGAGCTTCCAAGGGAGCGTTGGATGACTGCCATCAAAATGCAGTTGACAGGCAATACACATCACTGGTAGATATCTAAGGAGAGACGACTCGGATCAGACCGAGTCACTTGGGAGGAGTTCTCTAGACTCTATCAGGAGATGTACATTCTATCAATTGCTCGATCAGAATTTCAGGACAAGTTCAATCGCCTCACTTATGATAATATGACGTGGAAGAGTACAATACGGAGTTCATCCGTTTGAGCCGCTTTGCACATACACTAATTCCGACAGAAGAAGAGAAGGCTGAAAAATTCTTTGACGGATTAAACCTTAAGCTACAGAGACAGATTGGCTCTGTTGTACCTACTTCTTACATGGACGTCCTTGCTCAGCCCGGCGCATGGAGCGCGTCACCAGGAGAGAGTCCAGCCTGAAACGGCTGTTCATATCAGCACCATCCAGAGCACCTCACGGAAAGCCTGCAAAGTGACCCCAGATGAAACTACTACAGAGAGCAGTATCACAATCCCTAACCCTTCCTACTTGTCACTACTGTGGCAAGGTAGACCATATTGAGAGGGAGTGTAGACTTAAATTGGAATTATGTTTAGCTTGCAGATCCAGTCAGCATTCAGTAAGGGATTGTCCTGAGCGTCGAGAGGGAGCACCAATGGTAAACCGATAAGCTTTACCAGCACCAGGAGGATATCAGTCGAGGCCACCCTTGGCACCATGGGCAGCACTCTTCTAGCAGGCCCAACAACAGCAGAGGGCACCACCACAAGGACGTGGACATGCTTTTGCGATGATAGTGGATGAGGCACAAACTCGAGGAGTAGCGAATATGAGTAAGATTTAGTTTTATCATAGCTATCTATAATAGCGAGTATTCCTAGTAATACTTTAGCATGTGCCCGTTAGTTCTATTCCCTAGCCTATACCTAGTAGTTGTTAGTCTAGATTAGTAATATGTCAGTGGTACCCAAGTTTTCATAAGCTGTAGTTGATCTTTGCTCTAATCAGACTCCTTTACTCTTGAGTTACTTATCTCTTATTGCCTAGAGAAAAGTTTTTATTTCTTCCCTACGTGTTCTGCTTAAACAAAATCCTTACCCTTTCTCTCGATTTCTCCTTATTCATGGTTCCTTATTCTTTGTGTCGTGTTTCAACAAACATGTCTTGCAACTGCGTCATCCCTTCTGGAGCAAACCTTTTCTGACCAGTTATATTTCGTTTCTTAATTGCGAGGACGCAATTCTTTTAAGGTGGGTAGATTGTAAACACCCTGATTTTTTAGATTTTAATTTAAAATTTTTATTAATTATTATTGTGGAATATTATTATTATTATTAGTTAATTATAATAAATGTTCTTGCATGAATTTATATTTTATGTATTAAAATAATTATTAAAATATTACAAAAATTAAATTTTTGGGTGTATAACTAGTAATAGGATATTGTGTAATTTTTTTAGAATTTATTGGGATCAAAAACTATTTTTTTTATGACCTATATATAATAAACCAACCCAAACCAACCCAAACCGAACCAACCTAGACCAAACCAAACTAGACCTGGATCATAAACCTACCTGCGACCCGTAATCCGCTAACTCGAACCCATTTTCCCTACTGTAACAGCAAACTCCCCTGCTTCCCCTCCCCAATCGCCCGAACCCTCTCCCTTCAGCTCCCCGTAACTTTTATCTCGACACCCTATAAAATTCCCATCCTAGTCGAATCTCACCACCATCCTCTCCTCTTCCACCACGACCAACCTCAGCCTCCGACGACCGTCGGACTGCCGCCGACGATCGCAACAAGACGGGTCGCCCAATTTCGAGCAAACAACAACAGTAAGGTACTCAACTTTTCACCCTCGTATCTCCCTGCACAGTGATCCAAATGTCGATCTGTCGAATCTTGTACGAAGACCACATGACTTTTTTGAACCCTGTAGAATTATTTTGGGGTATCGTATCCTGTGACGGTCGTAATTCACGATGCAAAACAGGAAAAAAGACCCAATTTGTAGTTCAGAAAATTGTCCCAAACACCCATGTTCATGACCATTTTTCTTCCAACCTAGTTAATATTTTTTTAATTCCACTTAAACAGTAATTTAGACAACATAACCAAAATTTAATCTCTTTAATTAGTTTATTTTAATTTGTTATTTGCTATATTTTATTCGTGGTTAAAGTTGACCAAAAACTTAATTTTCTAAACCCAAAATTTTCTAAAATGGGGTACGTTCCACTAAACGAGGCAACTTCGTCGTGTGCAAATTGCACCAAAAAGAGCATATTATTAACACGAACGTGTGGGATTATGCAAAAATTAAATTGGATGTGCGTGCACACCGGATTCAACGCGTATCCGTCAAAAAATCTCGTATCGGCCTGTTCCGACACTCATTATAATTTTGTTTGTATTTGTCGTTTCGCAATAAAACTTACGCCATCGAATTCGTAGCATTACGATAGTCCTGTGACCTAAGTTTGGTTTGATTCTGAGAACGTTGACGAAATACCATTTTGTGGGCTCCACGGTTCTATTTGACGGACGATTTCGTAACTGACTCATCGGAATCCAGTTCTAGATATTCCGTTGGGTTCGTATCATCGTTCTGAATTTATAAACACTAAATTTGATAAATTTGGAGAACTTTATTTTTGGTACATTTTTTGGTGCGAAGTGGACCACATGTGGATCCCGCTTTAACCAAAAACTGTCAATTTTGCCCATGTGTCCAAATTGGACATATGAATAGTCAATTCTAGCTATTTTAAGTATTTTGAGAGTAATGATAATGTTTGTTTCAGCATCCGAAGGTGTACATGAAGATTCCACTTATATCGGAGCAACTGACGGAGTTCAGAGCCCAAGCAAGTGTACCTTGCCAACTTGCAGAAGATCATGTGCTATTATTTTTTTATATTCTTTCCATATACTTCTGTGTTGTACCTGTTCAACCTAGGATCATGAGACATTGCTTAGCATCCGAACAAGATTCGGGTGTCGACGCCATACGCGGAGTCGTGTAACGTCACTTAGAGAGTTGATGTAAACCCCCTCGATTAATTTTATTGATGGTCAGGTTTGGACTGAGAAAATGTTGGATTTAGCAGCAGATGTTGAGGTTTAGAGTAGAGTTAAGTTTGTCTGTTATTTTAATTTATTTAATTAAAATCCTTGGGGCGCCCTATTATTGTTTAATTATTCGGAGCCTAATATCAACCCATAAATTCTATCAGACTATTGTACTTCTGACTTGACTTGCCAAAGGCACTGGATTTTTCTGTCGCTCAAAATATATCTCCTTGTGGTCTAAATTAATTGCACAATTTTTCGTAACCGAAATCCATATTTAATTCTATGTCGGACACCTGTGCCGTTACCCTCAATTTTGAGATACCAACTTAACCCGTTGAGCCGGACCAACTAAAGGGTCCAAGACTGACTCCAAGCCCCCACCATTTTTGACCTTTGTGTCATTTCCAAATTTTGACCCGAAGTGCCCCCATTTAATTTAAAAGCGCGGGACACTTTAATTCTATTTTAATCGGGGATACCAATTTTGCCTAATCATATTTATCCCGATGGCCATTAAATTAAACCCATGCCACCCACACAACACCCCCTCACAATGCAAATCACCAAACTCCTTTTTCCCCACAAATTTTGCATCATTTTATGTGTTCGTGCAATTTCCTGAATTTAAGGGGCTTAGTTACAATTTATTAATTTAGGTGTCATCTACTTATTGGTCTAGGCCAAATGGAGAAGCCCTCTCATTTGACCAAGTCAACATCCCTTCTCCCTTTCATTTGGATGAAGAAATAAATTCCGCCATATGTAATCTCCACCACTCATTTGAAATGTGCTCATCCTAGCCATCCAATTTAGTTGGAAACATTCCCACCACACATCCCTCACACACCCTCCTATAAAACCTCACAATCACCCTCACAACTCCCAAGCAGGCCCTAATCCCCATGTCTAGAAACCCCCCCTCTCTCTCCTCCTTCCTCCTGCCTAGGGAACCGAGCTTCTTCTCCCATTTTTTTTTCTTTCTTCTTCTTCCTTACTTCTTCCTGAAAAGGAAGGAGCTCCGGCCGGCCGACTAAGTTCACTCCGGCGGCTGACTTCGCTCTGGCAGAGAGCCGGCCAAGCCGCTCTGGCACTCCGTGGCTGACCCTGACCCCGCCTGCTGCCAACACAGTAGCTCTCCCTCCGGTCTGCAGTACCCTACGATCCCCGTCTGGCCGGCTCAAATCCTCCGCAGTCCGACTTCAGACTTTCCCTCCGACCTACTGAGCGGTCCACCCGACTCCACCGTGCATTCCCCCCCCCCCACAGACGGATCCGGCTACTCCTCATCCGACCCACTGTCCCGCTGTGCGGCCACCATCCGGCCGACTAAGTCCCCCGGGCCGGCTGACTCGCTCCGCCAGCGCACCGCCCGCGTTCGCTCAGGTCCAGCACAGCAGCTCCCCAACTTCAGCGAGCTGCAGCGGCCGACTCGGCTGTGCACCCGACTCCGACAGTGCACCCCCTGACCGTCCGGCCCGCTGTGAACTCCCCGTCCGAATTTATCATCACCACCACCACCCTTAGCTCCCACGCCGGCCTACTCCTCCCCGTTCGACTTCATCATCACCACCACCACCCTTAGCTTCCACCATCACCTTCACCACCACCATTACACCATCACCTCTACCACCACTCGGCACCACCCCACAGCCACCCTCCACCGGCCGTGCTCCGTCATCATCAACCTCGTCGAGGTGGACTCTCCCCCTCTCTTGATTTTATTCCAGATTTCCATATTGTTTTAATAGGAATTTATTTACATATATTCATGTGTTAATACTAGCTAGGGTTTAGGTTTCAATGTGGTATATGATGTAGTGTTTTGAGCATAAATGTAGATATAGTTGTTAGGGTTTAATGGTTATATTGTTGGCATATATATGGTTAGTGTAGTATAGTACTTGAACAATAATGATTAAGGTGAATGTGGATTATAATGACTTGAGATTAGGGTTTATTGGTAAACTTGGGGTTTATTCGTCATCAGTATGATAAAATGGATGTGAATGATAGACATTGAGATTTAGGTTAACATATTTATTTATGTGCATGGTAATCTGTATGGATGAGCAGTGATTATGGGTGAAATGATACTGAGGGTTGAGGAAGACCTAATATTTAATAAGTAAATACTGTCAGGGATTGAGCATACCTGGACTACGGAACCATGTGATGAATATAGTAAGAATGAGGATTGGTTGAGGAGAGTGTACAGATGACTAGTTGATTGCTGTATCGTACCGATAGTCAACTGTGGTCAACCCCTAGTGTCTTGTTCCTGTGAGTCGTAGCTGAGATCGAGTTTAGGTGTAGATGTGTGTCGCATCCCTGTTTGACGTAGAATAGATTATTGATTTTGGTTTATATCTATCTCTAGGTACTGCAGAACCTGGGGACTTGGACGTGGTACCGGGACTCCGTCATCAGCAGCCGCACGCAGGCAAGTATACCTTGCCATCCTGTATTTTAGATTTCAGATATTTGTTGTTCTTTATGTACATTGTGCACGTATCTATGTTGACGTTCGATACTTCGCATCCGGATCACAACCGGGTGCAGACATTCGTCGTAACGTCCTAGAATAATTGTTAGATGATTCGTGCACCTCGATGTACGTACCTGAGTATATCGATACCCCAGGACACACTTATACACTGTGATCATGCCAGATTCCTGTATCCTGATATTGACATCATGACCAGAGACTGGGACGACCTTAGGGTCACGTCTGTTGAGTTACTTCCGTGTGTCAAGACTGTTAGATAGAGGTTCAGGTTCAGCGCACCATCGTTGACCACTTGGGAAGGGGAAGACAGTTACTAGATATTTGGGCTCCTATGCACACGCTTATATATGTATATGTAGTGATCCTGTATTCTAGAGTAGTATATCACCCGTGTGTCTCTGTGCTCGGAGCTATGGTACGCCCTGTGTATCTCTGTGTTCGGAGCTACGATTTTATTTTAGAAAGCCCACGCGTCGAACATTGTCTTTAAACTGTGTCACACTTTTTTGGTTATGATAGAGTACCCTATTATTGCACTTGTACTTTTCTGTATACTTGGCATGTTGTATTCCTGTACCTTGTTACGTCCCTCTGAGGACCTGGTTCCCTGCCAGTTTTGCAGCATAGATGATTACGAAGCATTTGGAGTTGCTGTTGGAGTTGCATGTCTTGCGAGCATGGTACCAGGTACTCACATCTTATCTACCGGCATTATGGTTATTTTACATTGATTATTCATCTGCTGTTGTAGCCTAGTTTTTATATACTCATACTTCTTCTCGAGTCTATTCGAGTTAGTATATTATTGGGCGGTCGACTCTAGCACATATAGCTCTTTCTTGTATACTGCGGTACATTGTGGATTGAGACATAGAAGTTTATATTTATGGGATATCTAGATAGTGCCCTTTATATTTTACAGCTTATACGTATTTGAGTCAGACCAGAGTCTGGTCGAATACGTAGCTGGCGTGTCACGTATTCCTGGTCCTACGTATTTTGGGACTGGGGTGTGACATGTTTTTGTGGTGGCCCATGCAGGTCCGATTTAAATTGTCTTGGTCACCTGACTGTGCCAAGCGAGCCTGCAAATTAGGAATAGGTATTATGATTGTTGAATAGGATCTCAATCCATAATTGATTTTAAAAACTCTTTGTATGTGATTATCGCCCTTGGACTTCCAATTTGTATTCGTTCAATCTTCGTCAATATCGCTATCCTTGTTTCTCGTCCCCTATTGTTCGGGGAGACGAATGCTTGTGACTAATGATTTCCCTCCAGAAGAAGATCGTAGACCAGACGACGGAAGACAGAATTCGTATACCTTTCTCGGAGAAGATTGTTACCTTATCAGGATAGATTGATGGGTCCTTGGGATTCTAGAACTAGTGTGGAAGGTTGGCAAGAGAGTTGGACCCAGTAGTACCCTACCCGTGCTTGAGGTAGCAGTGATCTTGGAAGTACTGAGAGCTGGAAGGATTGTTGATCATGACCTAGAATAATTTATAGAAATACATAGCCTAATGATGGAAATTAGTGGTTGTATATGATAGCAATGCTAGGAACGATGATTATGAACTAGAGGAGATAAAATTTTAGGATCTCACTTGGAAGATAATGATCGGATTCCAGGAATTCTAGTATGTGCTTGAGTGATACCATTATTGTACTTGTGACTTGGAGAGATGAATAACGAAAAGAAGAAATTCGAGGAATAAAATTTTAGGGAAAACCTTGAGGAGAAGAGAAATTATACATTAGGCAAGGAAACATTTATTTTGGGGATTGATGTTGAAAATAGAACAGGAGAATTTATCTTGAGGTTAAAGTCTAGACTATGACATTATCCTAGACATGGATTGGTTGAGCCAATACCACGCAATGCTTGATCGCCGTCGTGGTTGTGTCATCCTTAGACCACCGGATTTCCCTGAGTTTGAGTTTCTTCAGAGAGCCTGGGAGCATGGTGCCCATCTACCTTAGGGGTATACAACGCAGGAGGTGAACCAGTGTACCACCATATTACATCAGGGTTTGAGGATGTGTTTCTAGAGAATCTTTTAGGCCTGCCACCTGACAGAAAGAGTTTGTTATAGAGTTGACTCCAAGAGCCGAGCCAGTTATTCCCCCCTTTACAGACTAGCACCGAAGGAGTTGGTTGAGCTGAAAGTCCAAGTAGATAATCTCTTAGATAAGGGTTTCATACGGGCTAGTGTATCTCCATGGGGAGCACCCATTCTGTTTGTACCGAATAAGGACGGGACGGTACACTTGTGTATCGATTACAGGGCGCTAAATGCTGTAACGATAAAGAACAAGTATCCACTGTCGTGCATCGATGACTTGTTTGACCAGCTTAGTGGTGCATGTGTATTCTCGAAGATCGAACTCAGATCCGGTTATCATCAGATCAAGGTACGGAAAGAGGACATCCAGAAGACGGCCTTTAGGACGAAGTATGGGCTCTAAGTTTCTAGTCATGACCATTTGGTTTGACCAACGCGCCAGCAGTATTTATGAGCTTGAGGAACAATGTTTTCCACCAGTACTTGGATAAGTTCGTGGTGGTAGTTATCGATGATATCATGGTATATTCTAAGAGCTAGGAGGAGTACGAGAGACATCTCAGGATCGTGTTGGAGACACTGAGGCAGAAGAGGCTGTACGTCAAGCTCCGCAAATGTGAGTTATGTTTGGATGGGGTACCCTTCCTGGGACACAAAATCACCGGAGATGGACTAGCAGTTGACCCGGAGAAGATAGCTGCAGTTGAGACATGGCCTACCCCTACATCAGTTACAGAGGTTAGGAGTTTCCTCGGACTTGTCGGATATTATCGGAGGTTCGTAGAAAACTTCTCGAGGATAGCTGTGTCTATGACGCAACTGACGCATAAAGGCGAGGAGTTTATCTGGACCGACGAGTGTCAGGCGGCTTTCGATGAGCTGAAGAAGCGTCTGACATCAGCACCGATTTTGACACTACCTTCAGGATCAGGAGGATTTGTAGTATATAGTGATGCGTCTGGGAGAAGATTAGGATGTGTACTGATGCAACACGACAAGGTGATAGCCTATGCATCTAGACAGCTGAGAGTTCATGAGAAGAATTATCCGACACACGACTTGGAGCTAGCTGCAGTGATATTTGCACTAAAGCTATGGAGACATTACCTTTATGGTGAGCGTGTTGAGATTTATACAGATCATAAAAGCCTGAAGTACGTCTACACGCAGAAGGAACTCAACATGAGGCAGAGACGCTGGCTAGAATTAGATTATGACATTGAGTTGCAGTACCACCCTGGCAAGACGAATGTCGTAGCAGATGCCTTAAGCAGGAAGCCCATGGCATACTTTTTGACGACTCAGCGGCAATTGTTAGAGGATTTTTCAGGAACTAAGGATTGAGATTGTATTGCCAGACATGGATGGACAGATGGCCAGTCTCGAGGATTCAGTCCACATTTATTGAGAGGATCAAGGCAGTCTTGCCTACAGATACGGGATTTAGACAACTGCGAGACAGGACAGAGGCCGACATGCAAACAGGACTCATGATTCAGGAAGACGGAATATTGAAGCATGGAGATCCCCTATACGTTCCGAGTAGCGAGCTACGCCAAGAATTGATGACCGAGGCTCATAGCTCGATTATTCCATTCATCCCGGGAGGTACGAAGATGTACCGAGACTTGAGGCAGCATTTCTGGTGGCATGGGATGAAGAGAGAAATTACAAGATTCATGGCAAAATGTTTAGTTTGTCAAGAAAGTCAAGGCTGAACATCAGAGGACTGCAGGATTATTGCAGCCGCTTCCCATTCCCGAGTGAAAGTGGGAACACATTACCATAGACTTTGTCACAGGATTCCCGCGGAGCCCTAGCGGGAAGGATGCAGTTTGGGTTGTCGTAGACAGACTCACCAAGTCTGCACATTTCTGGCCCTTCAGAGTTGGGCAATCCACGGAGATTTTAGCTGACATGTATATGAGGCAGATAGTACGATTACATGGGGTGCCTGTCAGCATCGTATCGGATCGTGATTCCAGATTCACGTCGCATTTTTGATGGTCAGTCAGAGCGCACGATATAGATATTAGAGGATATGTTGAGAGCGTGCATGATTGATTTTGGAGGATCTTGGGAGGATCATCTACACTTGGTGGAATTCTCCTACAATAACAGTTATCAGACTAGCATACAGATGGCACCTTATGAGGCACTGTACGGCAGGAAATACAGGTCGCCAGTTTGTTGGAGTGACGTAGGAGAACGTCAGATACTTGGTCCAGAGTTGGTAACACAGACAGTGGAGAAGGTCAAGCAGAGTCAGAGCCACCTGCGTGCAGCACAGGACAGACATAAACATTGGGCAGATGCGCACCGCAGACTATTGGAGTTCAAGGAGGGTGACCATATATTTTTGCGGATATTGCCCACTCATGGTACCATCAGATTCGGAGGCAGAGGCAAGCTGAGTCCGAGGTACATCGGACCTTTTGACATCTTGGAACGAGTCGGCGAAGTGGCTTACCGTCTTGCATTACCTCCATCATTAGAGGGAGTACATGACGTATTTCACGTATCACAGCTGAGGAGATATGTCGCAGACCCTAGCCACGTGCTTCATCATTCGGAGATTACAGTCGGGACCAGTCTGTCTTAAGTAGAGCAGCCAGTTGAGATCCTCGATCGCAGCGAGAAGACTTTAAGAGGACAAACTATTCGACCGGTCAGAGTGGCATGGAAGCACCATTCACCAGGCGAGTCTACATGGGAGCGCGAGGATTCTATTCGGCAGCGGTTCCCGTACTTATTTGAGGAGCAAGGTACGAATTTACGTACGGAAATTGAATACTAGTTTTTTTTATTTCTCTTAGCTATTATCGTGCTTTACTTTTAATTTTGGGGACAAAATTTTTCTAAGTTGGGAAGAATGTAAACCCCCTCGATTAATTCTATTGATGGTCAGGTTTGGACTGGGAAAATATTGGATTTAGCAGCAGATGTTGAGGTTTAGAGTAGAGTTAAGTTTGTCTGTTATTACAATTTATTTTATTAAAATCCTTGGGGCGCCCTATCATTGTTTAATTATTCGGAGCCCAATATCAACCCATAAATTCTATCGGACTATTATACTTCTGACTTGACTTGCCAAATTAGGCACTGGACTTTTCCGTCGCTCAAAATCATATCTCCTTGTGCTCTAAATTAATTGTACAATTTTTCGTAACCGAAATCCATATTTAATTCCGTGTCGGACACCTGTGCCGTTACCCTCAATTTTGAGATACCAACTTAACCCGTTGAGCCAGACCAACTAAAGGGTCCAAGACTGACTCCAAGCCCCCACCATTTTTGACCTTTGTGTCATTTCAAAATGTTGACCCGAAGTATCCCTATTTAATTTAAAAGTGCGGGACACTTCAGTTCTGATTAATCGGGGATACCAATTTTGTCTAATCCTATTTTAATCCCCAATTAATTTCGATAGCCATTAAATTAAACCCATGCCACCCACACAACACCCCCTCACTGTCACGACCCGATTCTATAGAATCGTTTGAGGCGTCCCCCGAATTGTGACCGTCGTGCGGGCCTGGGGTTGCGCCCGCACAAGGCTTTAATGATTTGCATAGCAAGCACATATTCAGAGTACGCAGATAAATTGAAATATAGATTTGAAACATGGAAAAGTTTTCTTTATTGATAATGAACATCTATTACAAACTCCTGAACGAGTCAGCTAATATGCTGAACGGCTTACAAAAGTGTTGATTCAAAATGAGATAGCAGTCCTGTACATTACATCCCTTTATAAACTTAAAATGATAAAGACCTCCGGGTTGGAGGACGGCTTTGCCACGAAGCTGCATTCTGTATTATGAGTTGCAAGCTTCTGACTCCAAAATGCTTTGAGGGACGCGGTGAAGATGCGCCAACAACTGGACTGGATCGGGAAGACGACTTCGACTCTTCGCTCGGTTCGCCTTGGTGCGGAGAACCTGTTTCAACGAGGGTCAGCATGTCGAAACATACTGGTGAAGGCGAGCTAACCTGACTATACCAATCAATACGTTGTTTTTAATGAAGCATGCATATTTATGGGTTTCTATCTTGCCTTAGTTCATTTACAAGTAAGTAGCATATAGAATTTACTAAAATGAACGTGCCACCGTTCGGTGGATTTTATCTGTCCGTCTGAATCACCTGCACAATACTTACCATGCCTTCCCTGCCACGAAGACACAAGTTAGTTTGCAACAGGTTTAAATATACAATTTAGATCACTGGCTTGATGCCACATAGGGACGAGTTATAGTCACGGGATAGAAAATGATATGCGACGCAGGTGGCGAGCCCCGCCACATGCCGTTTACTTCCTCAATTCCAATTGACTAATCCATATGTTCCGTCCGGATCGGATCAGTCCCAGCGCCCTGGCGACCGTCCGAGAAACCTCTAAAACCTTGTGCACAAGTTGTCCGTGATCAAAATGTTCATTAAGTTTTCCATCAATCCATGCACGTTTCAAGATAAATTCTAGCACGATACAAGTTCCATACACAACAGTCTTTGTATAGTCTTTAGATCCATCTATGGCAATAAAAAGTGTGTTCCATATGCATAACAATATTCATAGAAGATATGCATTCTATCTAAACTTGAAGCATATAATGAACATTCCAAACGAACTAGCATGCATACAAGTAATCGTTCACAAGTTTGATTGACAAGCAGTATTACCAAGTCTATTCTCTTTTATCTTGGTATCTTTTATTATTACTTGGTATCGTTTGATCGGGACAACAAGAATGCAAGAGTTTTGGTGTGAAGACTTGGAAGCAGGGCTAGCTAATCGGGATGGTAGCCACTCACTTAGATGGTTGGAAGGGAGAAGGAAAGAGGCGCTTCACGACTCCGCTCGCAAGCCGCCTACTGCTCGTTCACCTGCACACGAACAGCTCAATCAATATTCCTTCCTCTCTTTCCAATCTTGGAATTGAAATGCAGTTCAAAGAACGAAAATAATAAAAACCATCGAAACCGTTCAAGGAAAACAAGCAAATCCTAAAACCAACTCAAAGCACGAAAGCAACAAGCGACATCAAAAACTGAGGCAATAAAAGATAGCAGCGGAGAGGTCCCTCCTGACTCTGCCGCTAAGTCAATCCCGGGGGCACGGTCCACTGAATATGGGAATCGATTCCGAAGAAACAAATCCATAATGAGGACGAGTTCTTGTTTTAATCTATCCCGATCGAACGATACCATCTTGTGTTTCATAGCCGCGCTCTCCGCACCGGGAGAACGGGGCGCTACATCCTACCCAACTAATTGGAAGTTTCGTCCCGAAACTTAGGAATAGAGCCTACCTCTAAGGAACATTACGTTGAGGCAGAATCTTAGAGGGGTGGGGACAATCTCGAAATATGTGGCCTGGACCTCCACAGTTGAAGCACAGACCCTTTCTAATGTGGCAGTTATTTGCGGTGTGCCCCGGCTTCTTACAATAGAAGTATAATCCTTTTTCCTGGTTCCCTTTATGCTGACCACCGTCGTTTCGATGCTTTGCAGCATTGTTCCCTCCGTCGTTGCTTTGGCGTTTGTGACTGGATGTATGCACAGCGCCGGCAGCAACATGAGGATACTGTGATTCAAGTGATAGGGCGTGATTCATGACTTCATGCATTATCCCATACTGATTATTGACCACGTACGCATGGATGGCAGGGCGCAAACCACCTTCAAACCTTCTTCTCGACTCGCTGCATCAGGTAAATAGGCCCTAGCAAATTTGGAGAGTCGGTTGAATTCGGCGGAATATTGCTTAACTGTCATACTGCCCTGCCGCAGCTGCACGAACTCGTTTTCCATTTGACGTTATACTGGAGGGGGTATGAACTCCTCTTCAAACGTGGAATGAAAAGTCGTCCACGAGATCGCCCCTCTCCGTGATCAAATTGGAGAGATCGTCGATGCACGTTCCACCAATCGTGCACGTTGAGGCAGAGCTGAAGTTGCGCGCAGGCGACGCGCTTCTCTTCGAGGACCTCTAGCAGGGCAAAATAATCTTCAAGCTCGGCTAGCCAATCTAGAGCTACCACTGGGTCCTCAGTTCCGTTGAATGGGGTATTGCAGACTTTCTTGAAGTGGCCCAAGTTGAAGGCAGTCACGTCCCTCGGCCTTGGGATTTGTGGCGTCTCTACTTCAAGCACGGGCTGTTCCACCGGAGTCGTTATTGTTGCGGCGGAATGGTTGGCAGCCAAAGTCTGAACGATCTGTTGTAGGGTATCTACCTGCTTCTGTTGGACTGAGAATCGGGTCTCTAAATTGCTTTCAAACTTGGCTTGGCGAGCATCATCTCTTTGTCGTTGCGATTCTAACATTAGCATTATCCGCTCAAGCGGATCGACTTGAGATATGCCTCGCTGGCTCCGAGAGCTTCCTGAAGTGCCCGAACTACTTTCCTGTATTTCGTTCGGTACTTGCGCTGCAGATTGTGCTGGTACCATTCCTTCAAAAGAAGATAAATTACATTAGAATCATAATGTATTATGGACTTATTGCATGAATGTATCTCATTTTGGCCTAGCGAGTTCAAGAGTTCGCACATGAATTTGATCGTTAAAAAAACTTTTCCAGCATAAAGTCTAAGGAACTTTGAATCTGTGCTCTGATACCATTATGTCACGACCCGATTCCGTAGAATCGTTTGAGGCGTCCCATGAATCGTGACCGCCGTGCGGGCCTGGGGTTGCGCCCACAGAAGACTTTAATGATTTGCATAGCAAGCACATATTCAGAGTACGCAGATAAATTGAAACACAGATTTGAAACATGGAAAAGTTCTCTTTATTGATAATGAACATCTATTACAAACTCCTGAACGAGTCAGCTAATATGCCGAACGACTTACAAAAATGTTGACTCAAAATGAGATAGCAGTCATGTACATTACATCCCTTTATAAACTCAAAATGATAAAGACCTCCGGGTTGGAGGACGGCTTTGCCACGAAGCTGCATTGTGTATGATGAGTTGCAATCTTCTGACTCCAAAATGCTTCGAGGGGCGCGGTGAAGATGCGCCAACAGCTGGACTGGATCGGGAAGACGACTTCGGCTCCTCGCTCGGCTCGCCTTGGTGCGGAGAACCTGTTTCAACGAGGGTCAGCATGTCAAAATATACTGGTGAAGGCGAGCTAACCTGACTATACCAATCAATACGTTATTTTAGTAAAGCATGCATATTTTGTGGGTTTCTATCTTCCCTTAGTTCATTTACAAGCAACAGTATATATAATTTACTGAAATGAACGTGCCACCATTCGGTGGATTTTACCTGTCCGTCTGAATGACCTGCACAATACTTACCATGCCTTTCCTGCTACGAAGACACAAGTTAGTTTGCAACAGGTTTAAATATACAATTTAGATCACTGGCTTGATGCCACATAGGGACGAGTTATAGTCACGGGATAGAAAATGATATGTGACGCAGGTGGCGAGCCCGGCCACATGCCGTTTACTTCCTCAATTCCAATTGACTAATCCATATGTTCCGTCCGGATCGGATCGGTCCCAGCACCCTGGCGACCGTCCGCGAAATCTCCAAAACCTTGTGCACAAGTTGTCCGTGATCAAAATATTCGTTAAGTTTTCCATCAATCCATGCACGTTTCAAGATAAATTCTAGCACGATACAAGTTCCATACACAACAGTCTTTGTATAGTCTTTAGATCCATCTATGGCAAAGAAAAATGTGTTCCATATGCATAACAATATTCATAGAAGATATGCATTCTATCTAAACTTGAAGCATATAATGAACATTCCAAACGAACTAGCATGCATACAAGTAATCGTTCACAAGTTTGATTGACAAGCAGTATTACCAAGTCTATTCTCTTTTATCTTGGTATCTTTTATTATTACTTGGTATCGTTTGATCGGGGCAACAAGAATGCAAGAGTTTTGGTGTGAAGACTTGGAAGCAGGGCTAGCTAATCGGGATGGTAGCCACTCACTTAGATGGTTGGAAGGGAGAAGGAAAGAGGTGCTTCACGACTCCGCTCGCAAGCCGCCTACTGCTCGTTCACCTGCACACGAACAGCTCAATCAATATTCCTTCCTCTCTTTCCAATCTCGGAATTGAAATGCAGTTCAAAGAACGAAAACAATGAAAACCATCGAAACCGTTCAAGGAAAACAAGCAAATCCCAAAACCAACTCAAAGCACGAAATCAACAAGCGACATCGAAAACCGAGGCAATAAAAGATAGCAGCGGAGAGGTCCCTCCTGACTCTGCCGCTAAGTCAATCCCGGGGGCACGGTCCACTGAATATGAGAATCGATTCCGAAGAAACAAATCCATAACGAGGACGAGTTCTTGTTTCAATCTATCTCGATCGAACGATACCATCTTGTGTTTTATAGCCGCGCTCTCCGCACCGGGAGAATGGGGCACTACACTTATTTGAAATGTGCTCATCCTAGCCATCCAATTTAGTTGGAAATATCCCCACCACACATCCCTCACACACACCCTTATAAAACCTCACCATCACCCTCACAACTCCCAAGCAGGCCCTAATCCCCATGTCTAGAAAACCTCCTCTCTCTCTCTCCTCCTTCCTCCTGCCTAAGGAACCGAGCTTCTTCTCCCATTCTTTCTTTCTTTCTTTCTTTCTTTCTTTCTTCTTCTTCCTTACTTCTTCCTGAGAAGGAAGGAGCTCCGGTCGGCCGACTAAGTTCACTCCGGCGGCTGACTTCGCTCCGGCCGAGAGCCGGCCAAGCCGCTCCGGCACTCCGCGGCTGACCCTGACCCCGCCTGCTGCCAATACAGCAGTTCTCCCTCCGGTCTGCAGTACCCCGCGATCCCCGTCTGGCCGGCTGAAATCCCCCGCAGTCCGACTTCAGACTTTCCCTCCGACCCACTAAGCGGTCCACCCGACTCCACCGTGCATTCCCCCCCAAACGGATCCAGCTACTCCTCATCCGACCCACTGTCACGCTGTGCGGCCACCGTCCGGCCGACTAAGTCCCCCGGGCCGGCTGACTCGCTCCGCCAGCGCACCGCCCGCGTTCGCTCCGGTCCAGCACAGCAGCTCCCCGACTTCAGCGAACTGCAGCGGTCGACTCAGCTGTGCACCCGACTCCGGCAGTGCACCCCCTGACCGTCCGGCCAGCTGTGAACTCCCCATCCGACTTCATCATCACCACCACCACCCTTAGCTCCCACGCCGGCCTACTCCTCCCCGTCCGACTTCATCATCACCACCACCACCCTTAGCTCCCACCACCACCTTCACCACCACCATTACACAATCACCTCTACCACCACTCGGCACTACCCTACAACCACCCTCCACCGGCCATGCTCCGTCATCATCAACCTCGTCGAGGTCGACTCTCCCCCTCTCTTGATTTTATTCCAGATTTCCATATTATTTTAATAGGGATTTATTTACATATATTCATGTGTTAATACTAGCTAGGGTTTAGGTTTCAATGTGGTATATGATGTAGTATTTTGAGCATATATGTAGATATAGTTGTTAGGGTTTAATGGTTATATTGTTGGCATATATATGGTTAGTGTAGTATAGTACTTGAACAATAATGATTAAGGTGAATGTGGATTATAATGACTTGAGATTAGGGTTTATTGGTGAACTTGGGATTTATTCGTCATCAGTATGATAAAATGGATGTGAATAATAGACATTGAGATTTAGGTTAACATATTTATTTATGTGCATGGTAATCTGTATGGATGAGCAATAATTATGGGTAAAATGATACTGAGAGTTGAGGAAGACCTAATATTTAATAAGTAAATACTGTCAGGGATTGAGCATACCTGTACTACGGAACCATGTGATGAATATAGTAAGAATGAGGATTGGTTGAGAAGAGTGTACAGATGACTAGTTGATTGTTGTATCGTACCGATAGACAATTGTGGTCAACCCCTAGTGTCTTATCCCTGTGAGTCGTAGCTGAGATCGAGTTTAGGTGTAGATGTGTGCCGCATCCCTGTTTGACGTAGAATAGATTATTGATTTTGGTTTATATCTATCTCTAGGTACTGCGGAACCTGAGGACTTGGATGTGGTACCGGGTCTCCGTCATTAGCAGCCGCACGCAGGCAAGTGTACCTTGCTATCCTGTATTTCAGATTTCAGATATTTGTTGTTCTTTATGTACATTGTGTACGTATTTATGTTGACGTTCGATATTTCGCGTCCGAATCACAACCGGGTGCAGACATTCGTCGTAACGTCCTAGAATAATTGTTAGACGCTTCGTGCACCTCGATGTACGTACCTGAGTATATCGATAACCCAGGACACACTCATACACTGTGATCATGCCAGATTCCTGTATCCTGATACTGACATCATGACCAGAGACTGGGACGACCTTAGGGTCACATCTGTTGAGTTACTTCCGTGTGTCGAGACTGTTAGATAGAGGTTCAGGTTCAGCGCACCATCGTTGACCGCTTGGGAAGGAGAAGACAGTTACTAGACATTTAGGCTCCTATGCACGCGCTTATATATGTATATATAGTGATCCTGTATTCTAGAGTAGTGTATCACCCGTGTGTCTCTGTGCTCGGAGCTACGGTACGCTCCGTGTGTCTCTGTATTCGGAGCTACGATTTTATTTTAGAAAGCCCATGCGTCGAACATTGTCTTTAAACTGTATCACACTTGTTTGGTTATGATAGAGTACCCTGTTGTTGTACTTGTACTTTTTTGTATACTTGGCATGTTGTATTCCTGTACCTTGTTACGTCCCTCTGAGGACCTGGTTCCCTGCCAGTTTTGCAGCATAGATGATTACGGAGCATTTGGAGTTGCTGTTGGAGTTGCATGTCTTGCGAGCATGGTACCAGGTACTCACATCTTATCTACTGGCATTATGGTTATTTTACATTGATTATTCATCTGCTGTTGTAGCCTAGTTTTTATAGACTCATACTTCTTCTCGAGTCTATTCGAGTTAGTGTATTATTGGGCGGCCGACTCTAGCACATATAGCTCTTTCTTGTATACTGCGGTACATTATGGATTGAGACATAGAAGTTTACATTTATGGGATATCTAGATAGTGCCCTTTATATTTTACAGCTTATACGTATTCGAGTCAGACCAGAGTCTGGTCGAATACGTAGCTGGCGTGTCACGTATTTCTGGTCCTACGTATTTTGGGACTGAGGCGTGACAGTTGATACCACGATCCTATATATTTTACGTGCTTGCTTTATCAAGTACATCATACCATAGGACACTTGACACTATTCATGTGACAAAATCTTTCCTGAGTTATTCATGGTGATTCTGTATAGTTTTATATGATTCGTGACATAAACTTGCATACATAAAAATTATTATGACTCATTGTACTAGCTAGAGGTCATGATCTTGCATGTTATGGATATGAGAAATGAGGTTATATTGGGTGAGGAGAGACACACAGGCTATAGGCTGATTATATATATATACTTATGTTACTGGAGAGTGTCTTAGTCTCTGTACCAGAGCTATGGCACATGTACTGGCCTGGCCCTTCGTGATATTACTTGCTGCTACCGGCTCCCCGACACAGAGCTTGTAGTGGTCTCAACCTGAGTACTAGTGATGCTCTCAACTTGTATTTCACATAGCTGGTTACATAGCTTGCCCTAAAGATCTATTATTATATACTGTATTTTGTTTGGCTTAAGTTATTCTTGTACCTTACTATGTCCCCTGAGGACTTAGATCTGGATTATGTCCCCAAGTACAGCAGAAGAGGAATACCCCAAGATATACGGGACATGAGCTGACGTTGGAGCAGTAATGACACCAGAGGATGAGGTTGTGCTAGAGGATTTCTTTTGAGTATTCTGTTACATACTAAGTTTGTTATTCTTCTAGTTATATCATATCTTGACTCATAGACTTATGTATTGACTTATTTTATCAGGTTGTTCCCTGAGACGCTATTTATTTGGACCTATTGATAGACTATTTTTTTATCTATTATCTTGACTAGTCTATCATATTGACTTGTGTTTACTTTCTGTGGATGAGATTAGAATTATACTGAGATAGATTATGTAGACTTGCATTTATATTTATTACAGCTTAAGTGCACTCTAACGGGTCCATTAAATTGGGTTTGCCCATTGGAGTTGTGTTGCTGGCCATTGCCACGTAGCTAGTCCCTTGGTATTTTAGGACTGGGACATGACACTTGAGGGGACGAGAAACTACCTAAGTTGGTCTAGGAGGGTGCTGTTGAACCTTCAGACCAAGGGGCTTAAAAAATATATGAAAGGAGAATGCATTAAGACAAAGGATAAGACGAGTGCTGAGTGAAGCACATAAAGTCACATTAATTCTCTTGTGGTTTCTTGGCTGTTGACTTCTGTGTCTCCATCCATAGCTGGAATGGTGGAGTCGATCTGCAGTGTAGCTGATGTCTAGACGACATTGGCTGGGATATACTCTGGTGCTAGGAGTGTCATAATGATGATGGAAGTTGACAAGAAGATTAATGTTACCACACCGGGGGAGAAGACAATACTCCATTATGCAGTGGAGCTACATCGCTTATGGGCAGACTTGGACTACTATGATCCACTATCATTGCAAAATCCGGTAGATATTCTCCTTGGAAAATAGTACCTTGAGCGTAGGCGTGTGGCTCATTTTCTCAACGGTCTAAACCAGTAGTTTGAGGTTATGAGGGCAGCAATATGTCAGCTGTCATCTTTCCCGTCCTTGGATGAGACTGTTGCATCGATGGAGCAAGAGGATATCTGATAGAAGGTGATGAAAGGCGAGACCTCACCAGTTGTCTGTTCTGCATTGGTGGTTCCTAGTGCTCCCAACAACGACAATAGGGAGTGCTATAATTACGAGAAGAAAGGGCACCTCAGCTACAACTGCCCACAACCCCGTAATTCTGGTTGTGGTCGAGGAGGCAGAGGATAGAGACGTGGATGTGCAAGTCAAGGAGACAGGGGACACGGAGGCCGGGGACTTCCTCACCTAGATGTGATAGAGGAGACCACTACCGAAATAACTGGAGCTGAGATGATAGAGCTGGAGGAACTACGTCAGTTCAAGCTTCAGGTTGAGAGTTCTAAGGGCAAGGGACTGCCTACTTAGGATCTGGATAACACTACCTACCTTGGTAACTTTACTGGTTATGCTGCTAATATGGGCAAAGGTATTCCAGTTCAGGAACTTGCATCTACTAAATCTCATACAGGTTGGATAATAGACTCAAGTGCATCTAGGCATATCACAGGAGCATCTAGTAAGTTTGTATTATATTATCCGGGCAAGCATATGCATCCCTAGACAATTCAGACTGCTGATGGGACCTGGATCTACATCATGAAGTAAAAATTCGAGGTGTACAAATATTTTAAAGACTTCTCGGCATAAGTGAAGACCCAGTTTGGAGTACATGTAAAGATTCTTCGAACAGATAATGGGACCGAGTACACCAATAAGGAGTTTGCTAATTTTATCTCTACTTAGAAAATTCTTCATCAAACCACTTGCCCATACACTCATGCTCAGAATGGGGTGGCTGAATGCAAGAATAGGCATCTACTAGAAGTGACACGTTCTTTGATGCTGACAATGAATGTGCCAAAAAATTTGTGGAGTGAGGCTGTTATGACATTAACTTATCTAATCAACAGGATACCGTCAAGAGTATTAGGGATTAAAACACCATGTGAGATGCTTTTGGGCTCTAATATTTTTATTATTTCTCCCAAAGTGTTCGGTTGTACATGTTTTGTGCGTGATCACAGAATGATGATGAGCAAGCTGGATCCATAAGCAATTAAATATATCTTTGTAGGCTACTCACTAAGTCAAAAAAGACACAAATGTTGGTATCCCACTGAAAGAAGGTTATTTTTCAGTATGGACGTGACCTTCTTGGAGTTTGAACCATTTTGTGGAGAAAAGATGGAGTTAAGTTTATTGTTTGAGGATGGCTCTACTGATGCTAGTAGAGAGGGAGAGAATGAGAGTGGCTTCGTGGTTGGTATGATTCCATGTCCTTTTGAGTCACCGAGGAGTGATGGTGTCTCAAGGGGAGCCGACGGTTAGGGAGAGCTGAGAGTATATAGGGAGCATAAGCAGCAATAGCAGGAGCAACATGACCAGCAACAACAGGAGCTGCATGAGCTTCCTCCTGATGTCCCTATGCTAGTACCCACAAATGCTGATATCCCAAGTCCCTCTTCTCCAGGACCTTCTTCGGCCCTTCCATCTAAGTCACCTGGTAACAATTTCTCTCCTGATAATTCTAATCCTCCTGTCTTACTTCGTAGAACTTCTAGTGTCAATGCTGAAAAACTTTCAGCTGAGTTTGGCAGTTGGGATACTGACATTGCACATTATATTTCATATGCATCCACTTCACCTGCATATAAGTCCTTCCTTGCATCATTAGATTCAGTGCTTGTACCTAACAACTGGCAGGTAGCTAAGGAAGATCCTAGGTGGCTAAGTGTCATACAGGAGAAACTTCATGCCTTGAAGAAGAACGACACATGGGAGCTGGTATCATTGCCAGCTGGAAAGCGTACTGCTGGATGTAAATGGATTTATACTGTTAAGCATACTCCAGAGGGCAAGATTGACAGATACAAGGCCAGATTAGTTGCTAAAGGCTATAGCCAAACTTATGGTATCGATTATGACGAGACATTTGCTCCAGTCGTAAAGATGAGCATTGTGCGAGTGTTGGTGTCATGTGCTGCCAACTTTAATTGGCAACTACATCAGCTAGATGTCAAGAATGTATTTTTGCACAGGGATCTCCAGGAAGAGGTGTATATTGAGATTTCATCAGGATTTGATAATTCACAAGCAACGTGGAAGGTATGCAAATTGAAGAAGTCTTTGTATGGGCTAAAGCAGTCTCCGAGAGCATGGTTTGATAGAGTTGGAGGAACTTAGTCAGTTCAAGCTTCAGGTTGAGAGTTCTCCCCCTGTGCGAGATGATGTGGGTGGGTCTACAATTGAGGCCGAGTATAGAACTGTGGTAGTTAGCTTGTGCGAGATGATGTGGGTGAAGAACTTGTTGGCTGAGATACGTTTGTTTAGAGGAGACTCCCTGCAACTTTGGTGTGACAACAAATCAGCAATTGATATTACAAACAATCCAGTTCAGCATGATCGTACCAAACATGTGGAGATTGATCGGTTCTTCATCAAGGTGCAGCTGAATAGAAAAGTTTTGACTTTGAGATATGTGAAATCTGCGGAGCAGTTAGCTGATTGTTTAACTAAAAGTTTAGGTCCTAAAGAGTTTGATACATTTTGTAACAAGACGGTGATGATTGATATTTATCGTCCATCTTGAGGGGGAGTGTTGAGTTGACTTATTTAGTCTCACATCAGATAGAAAATAATGAGGAGGCTAACCTCCTCTTATATATATATGTACTCTCTCTCTCTCTTAAAAATAAATCAATCAATTATTTTTTTTCTACACTGTTTCACATGTCTTTGGTCTGTCTTTCCGTTTTCACACATAAAGGAGGTATATTGGTTTATTATTAATCCAAATTAAAAAAAAAATTCATCAAACATAAAAGTTCGTTGCGTCTCTTTTGTATAATATGTAGATAGAGAAATCTTTGGCACATTTAGATTTCAATTCTTAGTTGACTCGCTACAAGAACAAGTTGGTACTACTCGAAACATACAAAAGTAATTAGAAGCTTTTTTTTCTTGTGTCTGCTGTCCCATTCCTCAAGATTTTCGGAACGATTCGTAAACTGTGTAGTTCGGAAGCTAACGAGTACACTAGACAGGAACAAGAGATGTGGACATTCGTATATTCAATGGTAAACAACGCCACTTGAAAGAAGGCTTGTCCGCCAGGATGCTCCAATTGGCATGGGGACAAGCTCTGGATATCCAGCTAGCGCCGATGCTCTGTGACGATTCGCTCGATCACCACTTGTCATATTGTTGGTATTGGTTAGAATTTTCAATCTATGTATTTAAAGAATATTTCGGAATTTGACGAACTTCATTGATGTGTTGGAGAAGTTCGGAGAGTTGAAGGCAGCAAATTAAGAAGATAATTTCAGCATGTGTCATGTTAGTCCCGAAACCAAATCAAAGAAGAAGAGGAAGCCACAAAGTAGAGACTCACACAAAAGTTCGTCTCTACTAACTCAAGAAGATAAGTTGGTGCACTGAGATTCGCACAAGAGTTCTTCTACAATGACCTACAACTCCACAGAAGCACTAAACCAGTAACATGTTACAAACTGACGACCAAAAAAAAAAGAGTAAAAAACAACAAGAATCAGAAAATCGTGCTTCTCTTTACGTTCACAGACGCTACAACGAGAAGAAACAAAAACAAGAAAAGAAATACACAGAAGGAAACTTCTTGTTGGGGTGATCAAAACCACCGGTGCTCAAGGCAAGATTCATCCTACACAACGATCTGCCCACAGGATCCAGCAAATTCTCAAATGAACTTCTGGAACGCTCTTGGTCACCTTCGGATTACTCGAAAAAATATTTTGTGGAAGGGTAGTCAGGGAGTCGCATAAAGCTCTGGTGCTCTCAGTTCTTTCTAATACAGTTAAAATTTTCTCAACCCCTCAAATGAAAGAGGAGCTCCTCTATATATAGAGAAAATCAGCACCTATGAGGCACGAGAAAGCACATGCCGCATATGCACTGTCCGACCAGATACCAAGGCGCATGCGCCGCCTCTCGCATGCGCCGCAAAACCCCGAAAGCTGCCGCTGAGAGCAGACAGCGCCGTCAGGCGCCGAAAGTAGCAGCCGCGTAGCACAGAGAACCACGCGCCGCACACGCCGTACAACGCCGCCAACAACAGATCATGTCCCCGTCACATAAGATATAGCACCTTGTCTCATATCGTCCTGGCCGCATGGCCCTAGCCGCATGAGCACTGGCCGCATGGCATAGGTCGCATGGGCTCCTGGCCTCGTGCGCACCTGACGTAAAGCGACCGAGCATGCGCCCAGACTAGCAACCGTGCATGCAACTCGAGCATAAAATGAGCGCTGTGCTAAGTACAAAGTGCGCCAACAAAGCGTCATTTTGCGCTCTTGAGTCCGAGTCCGAATCCGAGTCCGAGTCGCTAAGGACTTAGCTCCTAAATTTTTTTTTTTCCAAAGGTGGTGACAAAATTTAAGATTGTCATAAAGGGGTTCACACTTAATCCCTATAGGAAAATCAACCCACATGGACCACCACCCCATGGACATATACCAATACTAAGCATATCTATATGTTGAGATATACACATGGCAGTTTTTCAATGTGAAATTAAAACCCCCAAAGCAAACTAAAAAAAACCAACATGTCATACTCGTAATTACAGTGCTCCCTTATTGAGCATGGATATCCAGCTGAGTCAAAATCACAAAACGAAAAAAATATCATTATCACTGTTTATATTTTGAACTGGGCTCAAGAGAGAAATGAAATGCCAAAGGCACCACGCAGCTCTTACTGTTTATAGATTGTGTGATTTGTGCAGGACAACAGTTTTAATTCTATCACCTGTAATTACGATTTATTTCTAGATTAATACGATATGAAGATGGTAGGTGATAGAGTGAGTCGCACTACGAAATACGTGCAATATAATAAAAACATATGACCATTTTTTCAGAACCAAAATAGAGAAAAGGGAAGAAGAAAGTAAATTCTAACGAAAATTACTCATGTTAGTAGATATATAACTGGTAGAATATTTAAACATACCAAGATAGCTGTAATAATATTTAAATACTACAGGATAGATATAATAATATTTAATTATTTTCGTCTATATCTTATAATACACGCAATTAGGTTGGAGGACTTGTGTCGGCCAAAGATGGAAGGAGGAGTTGGATTACAATCATTACGGACTCTCCGGACCATTGCAGGTATGAAATTGACAAGGAAGTTTATTTCACAAAGGTCGCTTTGGACTGCTTGAATGTCGAACAGGTATTTAAAAGACAAAAAAATTTGTGTACATAATGACAACAGCAATGATTCAGTGACTTTCAAAACTATTTTGAGGTATCAACCGACGGTAAAGATGGAGATCTCTAGTAGGTTTAAAGATGGCCAACTTACCAACTTGTGGTACGACCCATGGATCCATCATGGCAGCCTACTGGATATATGTGGTGCTATAGCAAGCCCACAAACCATGGAGTGGCAGGGGTTAGCTGCATCCTACAGGGAGGAGAGTGACGTCCGGATTTGCATCAGTGGGCTATGCAGGCGGTAGTCGCTCGAAAAATGCAGCTTTTTATGTATCGGGTCCGGATAGGTCACCTCATGACCCTGGAGAGACTAGTGCGGTTCAAAGTTCAGATTGGGTGCCAGAGTTGCATTTTATGCCAGATGAACCCAGAGTCCATTAGCCACCTATTTTTCGGATGTGAGTTCTCGGAGCAGATCCTATTGGAGCAGGGAAGGCGGATGAACCTGTCACTGGGACTGACACGAGGGTTGGAGGAGCTGATTACACTTATCAGAGGAGCCTGTAGGCGTGGCCTGGAGTGGTTCAAAGAAGCCCGCATTAGACTATCTGCGACAATATGACCTGTTTGGAAGGAACGCAATAAGCATATTTTCGATGGACTGGTTACACCTGTTATAGGGATTAATAATAATATTGAGTTTGATGTACATGATATGATGAAAGAGTGTCTTCCACGTAATTGGAAGAGTTGTAAAACATTGAATTTATTAATACAATTACATTTTTTAAATAAATAAATAAATATATATATATATATATATATATATATATATATATATATATATATATATATATCAGAGATGAACTCTTGTGTGAAACTCTGATCTTGACTACCACTGCTAGATTATATAGATATCGGACTATAAAGTCGCGCACACTATCTCTGTTCCTGATCTCAGTTTCTCCATGTTTGATCTGTCTCGAAACTAACAGGTGAAGTTGGTTCGATCAGAGCTGCGACAAGAAAGTAACGGATCGGTAAAATATTTCTTCTAAACTGTCAAAATAATTATAGTTTTAAACGCACAACTTGATAATCAATTTTGATCGATCGAACAATATATCAACGGTTCACAATTGACATGAGAGTAGAGCTATATATTAGTTATGGCAAGGAAGAGTTGGATTCACGATCCGGCGGTACGAGAAAACATCGTGCGAAGTTGTTTTTCCATCAGTCCAATTATGATTAGGGCTATGCTATGACTACAACCAAATGTCTATAATTCTCTTACAACCGACACGTAACGTCAACGTGACGTCCACAAAAAAGGAGATGGTGTTATGAAGAGAGTGTGAGAAGCTGGGGTAAGAGATGGTGTTATGAAGAGATTGTGAGAAGCTAGGGTGAGCTTTTTGTGCTGCACAAAAGAGGAGAGAGGAGAGAGAGGGAAGATTATTGAGGCGTGCATTGGTGTGTGTGTGTGTGTGTGTGTGTGTGTGTGTGGTGGGAGGGGGGGGGGGGGGGGGGGGGGGGGTGGGGAGGAAGTAGCTAAGTGTTGGCAAGGTGTTTAACTAAGAATATGAGAGATTTGGGTACTGGATGGAGAGAGAGAGAGAGAGAGAGAGAGAGAGATACGATGGAGTTAGTAGGGATTAGCTTAGGTCAGTTAAGAGTTTAATTATGCTAGGTAATTTAGTTTAGGAGATTTTTTTTGCCTAGGAAAAAATAATTAGAAATTAGTTACTCCTAAGGGGACGCTTGGTAGGAGAAAAATTATATATAAAAAAAAAACTGAAAAAATTTATTTCTCATTTTGGTGAATATGTAATTTTTTTTGGAAAAATAAATAAATTAAAAATGGATTAAAAAAAAATGAAATATATGACTGAACACCACTATATATGAGTTGGCTGGTGGAACATAAGTACGCCAGTTTTCTTCCTCATTGATTCTTTAGCTGTTTGTAGCAGTCCGGCTAACTATTCGTAAAACACCACTAGATATAAACAAAGCAAGCATTTTTTCTCGCAGAAAACACCACAAACGAAGCAAATGACTGGTGCATGGAAGCGCAACAATCGTAGATTCTCGGCACTTGGAAACAGAACTCAGCATAGTGAGAAAGACGGACCAAGGAAACTCACAATGTCTTTTCTAGTGTTTTGTCCTCATCGTAGTTTGTGGATTCACTAACTTGTAAATGGGAATTTTCAAAAAAAAAAAAAAACGTTGGCCAATGAAATATAATCTCTTACTACAAGAGGAACCATCATAAGCAACTTCGCTATATCCTCCCTTTGTTTCATAAGTATTATGTTGAATGCTGATAGAACGGAATATAATACTTCAAAATCCTGAGTTTTGGATTAAAATGCTAGCGTGGCAGTAGAGAAGGAACTAAAGGGTTTTTTTTAGTACGGCAAGAGATCCTTTATCATAATTTTAGAAATCATGACATACATATTTGTTGGTCATTTTGTGAAAATATGTGTTTTAATTTTTTGCCTCCTAGTCCTTCAATCCTGATTTCCTTCTTCCGTTCCTCTACTAATAATTAACTGAAATTTTCATGCAGATCATTGAAGTTTTAAAAAATTGGATTAAACTACATAGTTTGGTGAAATTGAGAAGTAAAACACCTTTGTGTTGGACGTTTCTATTGAGACAGAAGAGATTAAAAAAAATTATTAATAAATTAACAAAAATTAAGAAAATTATTGGTCAACAAACAATACAAAAATACTGTAAATTAACAACAGAATTCAATGATGGATCTTTTTCGACTTCTCAGTTACAGCAAATAGAGAGGATGAAGAAGATGGAGAAACATAGCAAGATCGAAGTACAAAATACATGCAAAAAGAAAGAAAAAGAAAAGGGAGAGAAATAGACTCTCCCTACTTTCGATTGCAGCCTGGACATCTTCGCGTACGGCTGGTGGCGGCTAAGGAGTGACAGTCAAGTGATCCATCAGGGTCTTTTTCTGGCCAGATTTATTTGCGGTTGTTGTTCGCCATTAAATTTGAAAGTCTTTAAGAAATAACTTGATTTAATAAACAAACTAAAGAGAGTACATAGAGGAGCCATAAACGGACAATCTAAGTACAAATTTTGTGTTCTAGGGGGTGACGATGGAGGGTTAGGGGTATAGCAACTCTTTTTACTCTGTGGACAATCCGATGCGGAAGCTCTTCTCTCTTGCTCGAGTGTAGATTCGCAGAATGCCAGGCAGCCTTTTGTTCGGGTGTGGTAACCTAGTATTTATAGTCATCCTTGGCGTGCATATATTGGGTCGCATGGATGCTGGAGCGTGCCATGTGCCCTTTCTTGACAGGGTGCAGTTGTAACCTTGAGCAGGCCGAGTTGCCACGTGGCCACTCGTTGGAATTTTTCGTTGCTGAAGATCTGGGTGGTTCTCGTCCTTTGTGGGCGTGACTTGGTCAGCTTGACACATAGTCCGCACTTGGTTGGAGAGAATCACTATTGTCGTAACAGCAAGATTTGGTCTCCATGGAGTCTGAAATCCAGTGGAGCCAGAGACGCATGGACCGTATGGAGTCTAGGACGCATGGAACCAGAGAAGCACGGGACCGCATAGAGTCTGGGACGCATGAAGTCATAGACGCGTGGGACCACGTGGAGTCTGGGACGCATGGGGTCGCATGAGGCCGGTTTTGCTGTACACGCGGTACTGCACATCCTTCGAGAGTAAAGTTTTGTGCTGACGTGAGACTTTTGTTGTTTATCGTGTTCTCGTCTTTTGAGGAAGTCAGAAAATTATTTTCGTCAAGATTATGTGTCAGAGACGATCCTGCTGATGGGACGCTACGTTAGGTCTTTCTACCATCAAGATGCTTTGGCTGATTGGGGACGCATGGATATCGCCTTTGTTTGGGTGGCAGGATGACTCTACGGCCTGATTTGAGCCTCCTTTTGGGGGTGCATGGTTGTTGGCTTGTTGGGCCGCAGGGTGACTCTGCGGCCTGATTTGAGCCTACTTTTGGGGGCGTATGGCTATTGGCTTATTGGGCCGCAGGAAGATTCTGCGGCTTGATCTCTTCTAAGTTTTCATTTTTGGGGCGCAGGGTCGCATGGATGCATATTTCTCATGCTTCTACAAGTCCTCCTTCAAAGTTTTTAAACTGATAAGTTTAGAATACTTTGAATAAGAAGCATGGAGGAAGCACTTTTTGCCGCATGGCTGGAATGTCGCATGGCTGGAATGTCGCATGGACGTTTGGTCCACATGGTCATGGACCACACGGATGAGTGTTTCTAGGCTGTCACATCTCCATTTAATACAGGATTCGATTCGATCATCGGGGAGATTTTTTGGGGTTCTGAGCCATCTCACGACACTGAGCCCGAGGCAACGGTTCACTTCTGGGTGATAGCAGATCGAGACTTCAAGCGCCATTTCCATCCTAGGTTTCTACGTGGATCGAGACAGTTTGGGCTATAAAAGAGGGGAAGTCAAAAAAGGGAGAGTCTCTTTACTAATTTTCTTCCTACCTTATTGTGATTTCTCTTGTGTTCCTCGTCGACGACTGCTATGGCTTCTTAAGCTCCTTCTTCTTTCATGGCTGCCAAGGGAAATGGCCTAGCTACTAGGGCTTCGGTCCCGAGGAAGAAGGGCCTGGAAGAGGGAAGATTCCCGCCGCCGGGGGTGTCTTCCTGAAGATTCCTTCTAACATGCAAAAGCCCGTCAAAGGTTGGGTTCCCTCTGGGGACGACAAAAAATGAAAACCCTAAGACATTGCTTATATGGTTCGTCGCATGAATAAAGAGACATGCATGGCCTTCTTCTGGGTCTCGTCGCCTGAGTATGCAGACCTCTGACATGAACTGTCGCATGGATGTGCGGTTCTGCGATGCGCAGCCCGTGTGTTTGTCGCATGGGTGGTAACTCTGCTTTGCGCAGATCTAGTCTGCGTCTTGTGTAGGTGACACGCATGGCTTTTTGTTGCGATACTTTGGCACACGTGCTAATTTGTGCTTCTTTTATGTTCTTTGTAGTGAGCTTGCCCGCTACTCCTTCTGGTGAGTTGATTCTTAACCCTGAGCGGGTCCCGTTGAGCATAAACTTTACGAATTTGACTGCCTTCGTACAAGTCCAATTGGATAGGGGTTTCACGTCCGAGAGGCAAGAGCTGATTGCTGGCCAGAGCGATTTTTACCTTTAAATCCATATGAACACAAGGAAAATTGCTGCTGGACAGGATCACTTTTTTAAGAAACTTTTTTTTTCGGGGAAGCGATGACTACCTCTGCTTCAGACTTAGGGAAGTCCAAGGAGAACTAGACTTTTACCCATTACAGGGCAAGAATGTCGCTGTCCGCTTTTGAGCGCCATAGGCCTCTATCGGACTCCGGGTAGTAATGAGTCGGAGGAAGATGAACTGGAACCTGACGCTAGAGCCACGAGGGGGCCTCCTTGGTAACATCCGGTATGGATCGAATATGAGCAAGGGGACTTTCTCTTGCCATAAGGAGTCACCTTCATACTCTTCTCTCAGGTTGGCACTAGGGGTTGTTAGGAGCGACTTAGGGCCAAACCTTAACGCTTACGCTGTGGACACGTTCCTCCACCAAATTGCCAAGAAAGGGAGTTATCCTTCTGGTCAATTAAGGACTCTTGGCTGGGCCCATTTCAGTCCCTCGTGGTGTCGGTTGACCCGATAGGTGTTGGGGCGCTATGAGCAGGAACTATGGGATGCCAATATCTTTTATGCGGTGTGGGGCAACTGTTATGGCCTGGAGACGAACCTTTGCCTCTTTATCGCCTTGATGGAGATGTATAACTGTCATACGGGGATTTTCTTCACGCCTGGTGGTGAGATGGGACTTGCTTTGCATGAGATGCATTCAGTGTCGAAGTTTCCCTGGGGCGATGTGCCTTATGAGAAATATGTCCCGAGAAATATCAAACTAAGAGACATCGAAAAGGAGGATCCAAAGCTCATAGTAGTGTACGCGAAGCTATTTTGCCATCATAGTATATGCCAGAGAATATATAAGGAGAAGAAGTCGTCCGAAGGGGACATCCCCATATTACTGTATGGATGCACTATTTTTTTCCATAGGAGCCCGAATCGATCAAAGTTTATGTCTGTGGGCCACAATCCCAAGAGGATGTCGCGACATTGATCCAGAAGTATCGCGAGGCGTCTATCGCTCACGATCCGTCTGCCAAGAGCGAGGAGTTGAGCTACTTCTTCATGGATACCTACGAGATATCCGAAAAGGCACTTCTAGCAGGATATTTGATGATCTGGCTATGTGGTTGCGTGTTTGCGGGTGGTTCAGGCTCGATTGAGAGAATCAGTCATAATCTTATTCTTCCGATCGTGCGGCTGGATTTTGGCCATCCTCTTGAGATGCTACTTGTGATGGTCTGCTGCATCCACTGCAGTCTCCGACATTTTGCCTCCAAGGTGAAGCACCACAAAGGAGTTGGAGAGTTCAATAGGGTGGAGTTATCCTATCACTACTTGATGGATTGGCTTTTATTGTACCATCGGTCCTTAATGCATCATGTCACCCAGGAAGGAATGTTGGAGGGGGATGTTGTTATCCGTCACTATCGGGGGATGAAGTGGAAGTGCGAGGAAGTGCCCTCTTGTAGGAGGGAGCTTGCTTATCTGAATGGTTGGACGTTCTTTAGCACCGTCCCTGAATTCACTCAGGGGGAATGAGTTCTATTTACCGAGACAGTAAGGTTGCTGACCGTCCACTATCGACAAAACTTTACCGCTGGCCCCTCGCTATCCGTCCTTCCCATTTGGTATATCAAAATTAGGGTGACGTCTACTTGGAGCCCTATCTACCCAGTCGGTTTGCTCGTCAGTTCGAGTACTGCCAACTTCTGTTGGATACTCCTAGTGCTTCCCTCGGGTATTACAAAAATCTTCTTGATGGTGCTCCTGCATGGAGCTACTATGCCGCCATCAAAACCTAAGATGAGTTTGGATTGCCAGCGGTCGGCGTCGTGTCGTCCATGTTGTTTACTGCAGGGAGTCTCTACTGCACAGTCAACGCTCCCTTGTCTGATTATGACCCCGGGACGAGCTACCTGGCAGGCACTGTTTTTGCACCTCCATCTTCGAAAGTCCAAAAAGGGTAAGGGTGTGGCCCGACCTTTGCTTGTTGATTCAGACCTGCCGACTGATGAGGGGACTCTTTCTGATGAACTTTCTGCTCCTAAGTGCAAGGTGAGTGTGGCTCGCCAACCGAGTCATTCCAAGCTAGAGCGAGTCAAGAAGGCTCCGGAGGCGGGGCTTATAGAAGGATCCGATCCTCCTACGAAGGATGTAAGAGAGGAGGTAGGACCCAGTACGCTGGTGGATTTTAAACCAGACCCCACTTTAGATACGATAGCGGTGTCCGTAAGACCTCTTAATTTGATTCTTGTGACTCCTCTATATGAACATATTTCTTCTGGTCTGCTTGAAACTTTGCAGCCACAGGGAAGACGGGATCACCCTCGATGGTCTATGGCTTCTATGGTCTTTTACCCAGAACGAGATGAAGAGTCAATGCCTCTTGATCCCGAGGTCGCGACTGAGGAGCCTGCCCCTGAGAATTTAGGTGAACATATCCCCGAGGGAGAGCTGGTGGAACCAGCTACTCCCCACATCTCGATGAACGACCCAGACGTTGTCGAGGTGGCTCAACAAATCCCGTCATTTGTTCCAAGTATGTTATTTTAGCTTTTTCTTGTGGGATGAGATCTTTCGTCTTTAGTTTTCTATTTTGTTGGTGCGGTCTGTCACAGGTGATTTTGGCCCTGCAGACTAAACTTTTCCCCTGAGGATGGTGAATGTGGCCTCTGAGGAAGATGCAGAAGAAGACAAAGATTGGGGGCTAGTTCGAAGGAAGTCCACTCTCCTTCCCCCTACTAGGGGTGAAGAACATCCGACGGGACCTTCTATTGCGGTTAGTGTAGGTGAAGCCTCTACCTCTGCGAGTCTACCTGGTGTGGCAACCGCTTCATCGCCTCCGCGGGGTGACATTGGACAACCTGAAGTTGCGGCTTCCTCAGTTGCTAGGGACAGCTGCCCTCGAGCGGGGTCCATTCCTGGCCTTGCCAGTGTGAAGGCCAAGCTTGCTGATTTGTCGGGCATCTAGACACTAATTTCGGTGGGACAGAGCTTGGCTGTTGCGAAAGCAGTTCGTCGTCTGACCCCTATGTTACGACCATACTACTTTTCGAGTGTTGTCCCCTCTATTTCACAGTCTACTTCAACTGTCAAATTGCTTGTAATTCCTTTGGCTTCATCTCCCTAGACACCCTCCACGGAAGTTGCGGTGATGGATACTTCGAAAGTTATCTTTCAGGGCTTCTACATATTGTTGAAGCAAGAGTTCCAAAATGTACTGGTTCGAGGGATGCCCTTTGTTTGGTCCAGGCATAGTGTCCTGGGGCAGATACATATTTTGAATACCCTCCTTGGCTCTGAGGAGATGGCTGACCTGTTGTTTCAGAAATTAATTGAAGTGAAACAACGCTTGGACGAGTTACAACAAGTGTGACAGGATGATGTCGCTACGACCGTGGCCACGTAGTATGAACGCCTCCTGGACTCCGTAAAACAAATAAAGTCTGCCTATAGGCAAACCAAGGAGGGTCTTGAGCAGGAGCTCCAAAAACTGTAACTCCAACGTATTGCATTGGACGCAGATTAGGCGGCTAGTTTCGCCCAGGAAGATATTTCTCTCACAGTATTACTGAGATCCAGGAGAAGATTGCACAACTCCAGGCCAACCTTAAGATCCTGGAGGGTGACATTTGCGAGGCCCGTCAAGAGAGAGAGAGAGCGAGAGGTTATCCGCGCGCATTCTCGCAATGTAGCTCAGTTTTCTGCCGCCAATAAAGGGACTCTGAAGAGACAGGAGGTGAAGCACCAGTCTTATGCTCACCTTGATAGTCCTGCTGTCGTAGCTCAAGAAGCCGAACGTCGAGTCAGGAGCCGGATTGATGCCAGATTGGCTAGTCTCCGAGAACGCTTAGAGGAGTTGTGCACCGATTAGTAGTATCGATATTTTTTCTTCCTTTTTATTTTGATTAAGGCATTAGTAAGTCCTCAAGTTTTGTTTGCTTTTAATTCCCCGTTTAGGGGAAAATAATAGTAAAAAAGAAACTTTTCTCCATTTGTTGGAATTATCCGTATAAACTTTGGGTATTGCACTAGAGGTGATGTGGACGTAGTACAACACCGTAGTTGCCAAGGATATTCCACTGAAGAATCTTTGGGGGACTTATTACTTCTTGTGTACAAGAGTGCAAGTAATAAGTTCGAAATGGGCCTTGCCAGAGGTAATATGAACGTGGCAAGTTTGGTGGGCTTAATACCATTGGCATACTTAAATTAAGCACGGGTGATAATTTAAGATGACGACTGATGATAGTCATAGGGAGAGGTTTACTCAGAGGTCACTTGAATATGGCACACTCTCGGGGGAGGATGTGAGGACGATATGTAAACCCCCTCAACCAATATAGGGATTATTTTGAATTAAAACTAGAGACTAGGGATAATCAGATTTAATTAGGATTTATGTGCGACAACTATATGTCTTATTACACCGCGTCGTTGCTACGAGGATGGAAAAGCCACACTAGTATTTACCTTCAACCCAATGTCACGGAAACCTTTTAGACATGCCAGACTATCATATAAACACCCTAATTTTCAGAGTAATTTTAATATAATTTTCTCCGGAATTTTCGGTATTTTTCTGGAAGAAGAACCAAGGTGATTGTGAGTTAAAAAATTTTAAATGCAGTTTATTGGTGTTAAAATATTATGAAAATAATATTTTATGATGTAAAATGGAGAACCGGACATGTGGTATTTTTCAGTGAATTATTTGGACTCCGAAAATGAGTTTTAGGACCTATAAACTTTTGGGATTGATAAACCAAACCAAAATAAACCCACCCTGCCAGAACCGAACCCAGCCTATTGGGTCGGGTAGGATCTGAGTCAAATCCGACCCGAAACCCACTAGGGAACCCTAGCTACCGGATTTTACTGTAGCAGTATAAAATGCCGCTCCTTGGCATGCGTGCCCAGCCGCAACCCTAGCAATCCATCCCGCCGTCATCTCCTTGTCAGCGACAGCACCCTGACCCGTCGAACTCCGACCGCGAGGCCGCATCCCCCTCTGCTCGACTTTGGCGAAGCCGCCCGAGTCCGCCCCCAACTTCCACTCCTCTTTCCAGCGTCCGCCCCTCGACTCAGACTCGCCAGCGCCGACTGCTCCGGTCTGGACCCCCTCTCCCCGCAGCGGCTGAACAGCCCGACCAGCAGCGTGTTCCCCCCACTCCGGCAGCGTGCGACTCCATCTTCCCGCACGCACGGCCGCCGAGTCGACTCCGACTTTCCCCTCAACACCCCGTCGCCGCTGCACATTGCCCCTCTCCGCCGACAAAACCCAGAACCCTCGACTCCTTCCCCGCGAGCGCCGTCCGCGTTCGCCCCTCGGCTCTTCGCCTCGAGCAGCCTCCAGAGTCCCCATCGCCGTCGACACCCGAGCCCGACTCCCTTCGGCGGAACCCCGCTGTCCCCCGAGTCAGAACCCTAGCTCGGACTCTCGGCAGACACGGGAATCCTTGACCAGGACACAAAGTCGACTCTCGGACACGTGGAATGCAGCGTTCACGGAGCCCAGTTTAGGTACCATTTTCTCTCACCTCGCAACTCCATTTTTAATTTCGTCAGTTGCTACGCGTAGACTGTATAACCCCCTCGGTTTCCGTGCAACCCGCTCGGTGCATCGCGTCCTATGGTGATCGCACACCGCGATCCAAAAACAGGAAAAACAATATCCTGTTTTACCCCGGAACTGAGTGCACCCCGCCAAACGGGACGACTTGGTCCTACGCGGTCTTTACCAAAATGTGCGCGTCGTTGATACGGTCGTGTGGAATTTTGCAGAAGTCGATTCGGATGTGCGTGCACACAGAAATCAACGCGTATCCGCCGACGACACCCCGTATCCGTCCTTTCTGGAACACGCTGTAACTTTGTGTACACATGTCGGATCGAGACGAAACTTATGCCATCGGGCTCGTGGCAATACGCTGGTCCTGTGACCCAAGTTTGGTTCGATTCTGAGAACGTTGACAAAATCGCGTATCGTGGGCCCCACAGGCTCCACTTGATGGGCGATTTTGTGATCGGCTCATCGGAATCCAATTCTGGAAGTTCTGTTGGGTTCGTATCATCGTTCCTGACTTGTAGACACTGAGTTTGGTGAATTTGGAAACTTTTGACCCTGATACGCTTTTCGGTGCAAAGTGGCCCACATGTTGACCCCGCTTTGGCCCAAAAATGACCTTTTTGCCCCTGTGTCCAAATCGAACGTAAGGACAGGCGTTTCTAGATATTTGATATCTTTTGAGACTGTTGGTGATGTTTATTATAACTTTTGGAGGAGTACCCACAGGATCCACTAATACAGGGACGACTGTTGGTATTCGGACATCAGGCAAGTGTACCTTGCCAAACTCTGCAGTATTGTTATATATTTTCTTTGCTTCATTATATTGCTGTGCATGCTTAACCTGGGACCGTGTGTCGTACTTAGCGTCCGATTATCAGTCGGGTGCCAACATCGTACGCGGTATTGTGTATTGTCATCTAAAGATGGATATTCGTGACACTTTATCTTCTCGTACTTGTCTTACCAAGTACACTTTGACCCTGGACACTTGACACTGTTCATGAGACAGGATCTTCCCGAGATATTCGTGGTGATTCTGTATAGGATACATGACTTGACAGAGATACTATATTCTTAGATACATTATGACTTGTGCATTAGTTATGATCCCGCTGACATGGACATGAGACGTTATGGTCATGATATGCGTGGTCACATTGGGTGGGGAGAGACACACAGACTATAGGCTGATCATATATATACACCCCTACTATTGTGAGGCACAAGACTCTGAAGCCCGAGCTTGGCCCATTACTCATTATTACTGCTGCTACCGGCTCCCCGACACAGAGCTTGTAGTGGCTTCAGCCTGAGTTCTAGTGCTGCTCTCATCTTGCATATCACTTAGCTGGTTATTTAGTATTCTCTTGTTGTTCCCTCTATTGCTGGAGAGACCCACAGGCTACAGGTTGACTATGTTATGCCGGCTACTCGGTCTCCCGCTGAGCTAGACCACCTCATGATATCACTGCTACCGGCTCTCCTACACAGAGCTTGTAGTTGTTTTAGCCTGAGCACTATTGATGTTCTCTCTTGCATTTCACACAGATGTTTACATACTTGCCCTATTTATTTTATTTATTTTCTGCACTGTATTTATTTTGGCTTGAGCTTTCTTGTACCTTGCTATGTCCCCTGAGGACCTGGATCCGGATTATGTCCCCAGGATTTGAGGACGAGATCTATCCCGAGGTATACGGGACCGCAGCAGGAGCTGATCCAGGAGTTGTACCGCCATCCGAGGACGAGGTGTTAGCCGAAGACTTTTCCTGAGCATCCATGTTCATGCTCAGTATTTATTTATTTATTTTAGTCTTTCATATTCTGGTCTGTTGAACCATTGTATTAGATATTTATCGGGTTGTTCCCCGAAGTACTTTGTTGAGACTAGCTGATAATTTATATTCCTTATATTCTGTGGATCATATTTTATATCTTGTGTGGATGAGATTAGATTGTGCCTTGAGTGTCGTAGACTTTGTTTACAGCTTAAGTATGCCCTGATGGATCCATTAGATTGGGTTTGTCCATCGGTGCTACTGCTGGCCATTGCCACGTATCTGGTCCCACGATATTTTGGGACTGGGGCGTGACATATCCCTCTGAACATTGTGCAGAAATAGATGCTCGTTATTGCGTCTCAACTTAGCTACGCAATATTCCTTAGAGAATACCTTGCATTTACTAAATTAATTAAACTCGAGGTCAAGTTTACCTCAAACAAGCCTGACCAAGCCCACATGCACTCTTTCGCGTGGACCAGCCCTACCCCAATAAGGCCACACGCATACATGTCAAGTATGGATATCCAGGAGTGTCTCAGTGAGTATCAACTATGTATCCTGGACCCAAAAAAATTGACACTGGATATCCATAACTTGACTTTTGAATTAGAAAGTCATGGCCTAAACAAATATCAAGTGTGGATATCCAGGATACATAGTTGAACGAAGAAGTATCAGTGCTAGGAATAGGTATATCAGTGCATGTAATGTATTCTTGAGTATTCTTATGTATGTGTAGACGAGTAGATGTATAACATAATTGGGTATTCCTAAGTATCAATGCTAGGACTAGGAGTATCAGTGCATGTACTGTATTTAAACGAAGAAGATGAATTTTCAGAAGAGGATTGAAAATATCAATATGAAATCCATTTAGACTTGTGACATATACTGTAATTTAAACTATTTTCTTGAACGATGTCTATTCATCTTTGTATATCTGGAGTGAGTGTCATTTGGATAATATAAAATACCAAATATTCACATGAGTATATACATGAACGATGTCTATTCATCTTTGCAAAAGTATCTAGAAATGGATATGAATTACTATATGCGTCATCGTTCATGGATGTACAACCGTCATCCTAATGATATGTGCGGTGTGCATGATGAATTCATAGAGGGTGTACAGCAGTTCTTGCAGTTCGCCAAGGCGTTCTCTCAGTACATGGACGGTACCAAAATTAAGTGTCAGTGTGTGAGATATCGCAACTAGAAATATTATCCAGAAGTGGAAGTCATATATCATTTGTACTCGAAGGATTTCACGCCGAATTACTATCAGTGGACCGGGCACAGAGAACTTGTGTCTTTAGCATCGGAGTCAGAGCCTTATGTGGAGCCGTATATGGATGTCCACGACCACGTTGCTTACGACGACGAATGGATGAACATGGTTTTTGATGCGGAGAGGCCTAGTTTCGATCATATGTAAGTATTACTTTACTTTGTGTTAATTTTAATATAACTGAGGAAATATGCAAATTAATATCCATGTAGTTAGTAATAAGTACCTTAGACATTAGCAATTATCGAATATCCAAACTTTTTTAGGCTGAGTATCTTAGGTTAAGTGAGCGGGCGACTGCTAATGCACCTATAGCGGGAGAGGCTGGTACTTCCTCATAGCCCTCTCCAACTCCGTCGGCGGACGAGCTGTAGGTGACCGCCGCTAGTGGTCTCCAGAGGGGTACGTACTATGGTACGGGATCCTATGGCCCCTTTGTTGTGATGCAGTCCTCTAGGGCCTCCACTGCAAGTGCGTATTCCCTACAACCCTCACAGGTGTCAGCCCGAGTTCAGAAGACTGTTGACCATCAGATTGTGTCTCTCCGTAACGAGTTACTGCGAACGATGGAGGAGCAGCCCATGTCCCAACCGCAGGCGGATGATGCGACGCTTATCTCACGATTTGATACGCTCGAGCGCAGCATCATAGAGCAAAGGGATATGACAGCTGATCTTAGAGCGTCGACAGAGCGCAGCATGACGGAGTTGCAGGCATCACAGTTGTCTATGGACGAGAGGCTGACGATGATACAGGATTCAATGGTTCATAGCAGTACGAGGCTGTTATCTACCATTGATTCATACAACCATCGACTAGCAGCGTTGGAGCAGATAAGTCCTTCTGGTGCGCCTTCATCGACACAGACTCCACCGACGTCACTACCTTCTTCATCGACATCGATATCGATTTCACGGGAGCAGTATGATTTGTTCTTATCCCTGATGCGCGTCGGTAGTTATCCTCCTGTACATCCGCAGTAGTCCTAGTTAGGACAGTTTCCTGGTTGTTTGTATTTTGATCCATGATATTGGGTCATTTATGAATATTATACATTTTTGAGGCTTTCAGACTTTATTTATTGCACTCAGTTGTGTTGATATTTATTGCATTCTTTACGATGAGATTTTCTTCAGACTCGGTTTGTAATTTCAATATTTTGTTTTCTTCAAATTTTACTATATTATTCATATTAAATGTATGTTAATTTACCGGTGTTGAGTGTTCCACTGAAGGGGTCGGCGAACCCAAAAAATTCAATGGAGGGTTGCTCTGGATCTATTTATATAAATTATGAATTCATAAACTACAGGAAGATTGGTTTGGAAACCATTTTATATTCTATTTTTTATTTTTTCACTAGATATTTAGCGACGTTTATATGCGTCGCTAAATACGTCGCTAAATACGTCGTCAAATACGTCGCTAAATACGTCGTTGAATGTCGCTAAATTGCTGACATGGCAGTATTTGTCAGGTCAACAAAACGTCGTTAAATGTGTTGCAAAACGTCGCTAAATAAAAAAATATTAGCGACGTTTAGCGACACAAAATACGTCGCTAATTTAGCTACGTTGAGTCTCTAAACGTCGCTAATATGAAAAATATTAGTGACGTAAATACATTGCTAGAAAACGTCGCTATAGCGACGTTTGCGACGTTTTTTCTGTCAGCAACTAGCTTAAACGCGACTTCATTAAAACGTCGCTAATTACGTCGCTAAATTTTTTTAGCGACGTTTTTATGCCATTTAGCGACGTTTCCAGACATCGCTAATTTGACTTATTCTGGTAGTGATTCTTGCACAATATACGCACTTAGATTAAGCATTTAATGCACATTATATGCCCAACTTTTGGATTTTTTTGCACAATATACACCCTTAGGTTAGACATTTTCTTGATGGCATATTTTGGGGACATTTGACAAAAACATCCAAATGATGGACATTTTGTTTCTCCTGATTATACAAACTTTGTCCTTTTAGTCCAATTTCTTTAACTTTTATGCTTTTTTAACTTATGGTGCATTTGACTGTAAGTGAAACATATATGAAAAATAAATCAATTCAGCGACATGGAGTTTTAAAATTTTCTGATAAAAAAATTAATTTGCATGTTTGATTATCATTATTTTCTACGAAAAATAGTTATTTTTTATTAAATTTTTTTTTTTTTCTTGTGGGTTGCGGAGTTTTATTTTCCAGAGAAGAATATAGAAATAATAATTTTAAAAAAGTTATTCCATGAAAAATATAAACTGCAATTGCTGAAGAAAATGTGATAAAAATATTTTTATGAAAAAAAAAATTACAATTAAACACAAGCTAATATTTTTGAATTGTTTTTTCATGGCACTGATGTCTGTGGAGAGAGAAATCTTCCAACAATGAATCGGAAAATTTCACTGAGAGCATAAAATTTTAATATATTTATAAAAAAAGCAATAAAGTTTCAAAATTTACAATAAAAGCATTAAAACGCCCTTTGGAAGGGCGTTTTACGCTTTTCCGTCGTTATATTTTAACTCCGTTAACGGAACAGAAAAAATAAATAAATTATAAATAAAATAATACAAAACGCCCTTTCGAAGGGCGTTTTATATTGTTTATTAATTTTTTTTTCTCCCTCCTCTCTCTCTCCTCTCCTCTCTCCAAGTCTCTCTCTTCTTTTAATTTCTCTCCTCTCTCCAAGTCTCTCTCGACCGGCTGAGGAGGGAGAGGGAGAGAGACAGCGGGAGAGGGAGAGGGAGAGGGAGAGAGAGAGAGGAGAGAGACAGAGGGAGAGGGAGAGGGAGAGAGGAGAGAGACAGCGGGCGAGGGAGAGAGAGCAGAGACAGCGGGAGCGGGAGAGCGGAGAGGGAGAGAGAGAGGAGAGACAGCGGGAGAGGGAGAGAGAGAAGGGAGAGAGACAGCGGGAGAGGAATAGAGAGAGAGAGGGGGGAGAGTGAAGAAAAAGAAAAAATAATATATTTAAATAAAAACGCCCATTAGAAGGGCGTTTTTCCTAGGAAAAACGCCCTTTCTAAGGGCGTTTTTTATTTAAATATTATTTTTTTTTCGCAGAAAGACACGTGGCAGCAGTATAAAATAAAAAAAATAATAAAAAATTACAAAACGCCCTTTCGAAGGGCGTTTTGCTTTAAATTTTTTTTTTCATAAGAAAGACACGTGGCAGGAGGAATAAAATAATTAAAAAAAATAAAAAAAAAATTACAAAACGCCCTTTCGAAGGGCGTTTTGCTTTAAATAATATATTTTTTTTTCCAGGGTTCTCTCTCCTCTTTCCGAAAAAAAATTAAAATATTAATAAAAAATTAATAAAAAATTAAAAAATTAATAAAAAATTAATAAAAAATTAAAAAAATTAAAAAAAAATTAAAAAATTAATAAAAAATTAATAAAAAATTAATAAAAAATTAAAAAATTAATAAAAAATTAATAAAAAATTTAAAAAAAATTTAGAAAATTTTAAAAAAATGTAAAACGCCCTTGTGAAGGGCGTTTTATATTTTTTTAATATTTTTTTTTCCCGAAAAAAAATTAAAAAATTAATAAAAAATTAAAAAATTAATAAAAAAAAAAATAATAAAAAAATAATAAAAAATTTTAAAAAAATTAAAAAAAATTAAAAAAATGTAAAAGGGCGTTTTACATTTTTTTTATATTTTTTTTCGGGAAAAAATTAAAAACTAATTAAAAATTAAAAAAATTAAAAAATTAAAAAAATTAAAAATAAATTAAAAAAATTAAAAAATTAAAAAAAATTAAAAAAAAGACTTTGACCTCTTGGGCACCGCTTGCTTCTTGATGGGTTTGTTCATGTCCGACGTCGAGAAGGAACCCCGGTGCAACATGACTCCTCCCAGGCCGTCTCGGTTAGCACCACCGGATGTCGAGGAGATGTTGTTGTTGCCGGTGGCGGATTCACGAGCCGAGGATCTGCCCCCTTCCTCTCTTAAGCACCAGTTGCACACCCGGTAGTGCTCCTCCTTCGGGTACGGATTGCTGCAATACCTGCTTTAAGGAAAAATCAGAATATATATATATATATATATATATATATATATATATATATATAAATATAAATATAAATATAAATATAAATTTTACTTTGCTGAGAAAGAGAAAATAAATAAATAAATATATATATATATATATATATATATATATATATATATTACTTTGAGTAGGAGAGAGAGGAGAGGAGAGAGAGGAGAGAGAGGGGAGCGGACGGATAGGAGAGAGGAGAGAGAGGAGAGAAGAGAGAGGGGGGAGAGAGAGAGGAGAGAAGAGAGAGGGGAGAGAAAATATTAAAATAAAATAAAAATATAAAACGTCCTTCGGAAGGGCATTTTATATATATATATTTTTTTTAATGTCTAATTACATCCGTTAACGGAAGCTAACGGAAAAGCATAAAACGTCCTTCCGAAGGACGTTTTAATGCTTTTGATATAAATTTAGAAACTTTTATGCTTTTTTTTATAAATATATTAAACTTTTATGCTCTCACTGAAATTTTCCGAACAAAGAAACACCTGATTAAAGTAACAATCAGTCCTTTTCTTGGTTGGAGTTTGTGAAAAGGACTTGTAATTTAAGTAAAAGTTGAACTAGAATAACGTATATTTAATGGCAGGCGCCTCGCAAACTCCTTGAGCAAGGAAAGAAAAAGAAAACAAGAACAAAGAACAAGTCCTCCTCCTTGAATTTGTCACCCACGACGTCTTCTTGCCATTGTTAGCCGGACCCTCCCCCTCCATTCTTAAACTCCCCATCCCCCTTTCCTCTCTTTTTCCATTCCAGCTCCTCTCGCTCTTCTTGATGTCACTCATAAAAAGAGTACTGAAATTGTAACTAGTTGGCATTTGACGTGCACCATTTAATCACGCAGGCTAGATACTGTAATGGACAGACTACTGAGCCTGGAGCCGTCGAACGTGGTCGCGGTCCGTGTCGAGCCGGGCCAGCGGTGCTACGGGGAGCTCACGCTCCGGAACGTCATGTACACCATGCCCGTCGCCTTCCGGCTCCAGCCGATGAGCCGATCCCGCTACACCGTCCGACCCCAGTCGGGCATCATCGCGCCCCTCGCGTCGGCCGTCGTGGAGATCACCTACCTCCTCCCCCTCCACTCCTCCCTCCCCGACTCCTTCCCCGACTCGGGCGACTCGTTCTTGCTCGACAGCGTCGTCGTCCCCGGCGCCGCTTACAAGGACAAGGCGTCCGGCTTCGACGTCCCCAACGACTGGTTTACCACCAGGAAGAAGCAGGTCTTTACGGACAGCGGCTTGAGGGTGTTCTTCGTCGGGTCCGCAGTGCTGACACGGCTTGTCGCCGAGGGGTCTATGGAGCTGGTCAGGGACGTGCTCGAGAGGAGCTACCCGGAGTGGCATGCCGCCGACTCGGTCGATCCTCTCGGCCAGACGCTGCTCCATCTCGCCGTGTCCCAGCGCCGCGCCGATTTGGTGCAGCTGCTGCTCGAGTTCAATCCGAACATCGAGGCCCGGAGCCGCGCCGGACGGACCCCGCTCGAGGCGGCTGCCGCGGCAGGGGAGGCGCTGATCGTGGAGCTGCTGCTCGCACGGGGATCGTCAGCGGAGAAGTCGGCCACGTCCGCGTGGGGTCCGCTGCACTTCGCGGCGGCGGGCGGCCGCGCGGAGGTGACCGAGCTCCTCCTCCTCAAAGGCGCGGACCCGAACTCGCTGACGTCCGACGGGAGGACCGCGCTCCACCTCGCGGCGGCGGAGCAGCGCCGCGACTGCCTGCGCAAGCTGCTGTGCGGCGGCGGGCGCGCGGAGGTGCGCGGCGGGCCCGACGGCGACACCGCGCTCCACATCGTCGCGGCCGCGGGGGACGAGCAGCTGGTGAGGCTTCTGGTCGCGAAAGGCGGCGCGGGACTGAAAGAGGTCAGAAACTTTGCCGGGAGGACCGCCTACGACGCAGCGGCCGAAGGCGGGCACGGGAGGCTGTTCGACATCCTGAAGCTGGCGGACGGTCTAGCCGCAGCCTCGAGGAAAGGCGAGTCGAGAGTGGTCGGGAGGATGATCGAGCGAGGGGCGGCGGTGAACGGCAGGGACCAGCACGGGTGGACGGCCTTAATGCGGGCCGCGTTCAAGGGAAGGGTGGAGGCGATGAAGGCGCTGCTCGAGAAAGGGGCGGAGGTCGACGCGAGGGACGAGGAGGGGCACACCGCGCTGCACTGCGCGGCGGAGGCCGGGCATACGGAGGCGGTGGAGGTTCTAGTCAAGCGCGGCGCCGACCTGGAAGCGAGGACCAGCAAAGGCGCGACGGCAATGAAGATCTCCGGCTCTCTCGGTTACGCGGGGATCGCGAGGATCTTGATGCAGGGCGGGGCCAACAAGGAAGAGGCTCCGCCCGTAGATGGCTACATCAGTTCGACAACAACAATTGCTGCAAGTGCGGCAGAGAAGCGGAAGATGATGGTGAAGGTGCAGTCGATACACGACAAGGACGCAAAGAAGAAGGGGAGCAGATTGGGCTTCAGCGGCAGCGGCCGGAATGGTAGGACCGCCACCGGAGGGGGGTTGAGAGGGAGTTTTGATAGGGGGGCCGTGGCTCTCGCTTCGTACTAGGCTGCTGGCTGTAGCTTGGCGGTAGCATAATTTGATTTCTATCATTTTTTTTATTTTAGTTGTTTTCAATATTTATTTTTTATTTCTAGTATATATATAATATATGTTTATTATTTGTTGAATTTTTTCAAGTATGAATTGGTTAACGTGTCAGTGGAAGAAGATTCAAAGAAATTTATGCATAATTGTAACTAATATTCAAACTATGTATTTGTTTCTTTAATCACTCCTTGTTTGATTATTTGGGGGTTGTATTAACATGTGTTTTAAGAGTACATATCAATATCGACATCGCAAAAATAAGTGTTTTCTTTATTAAAGGATACAAAGTTTTTTATTGCGAACTGACAAAGAGTACAAGAGAATCCCTATACAAGAGGATCTAAGTACAAAAAATATTTGGACAAGTGTGAGGTGGAGATCGAGCACTGCAGCGGCTCCTTTACTTCGTTGACAATCCGGGACTAAGGGGGGTTGATGATAATTTTGCGCTCCTTCTCCTTCCCGCGGCAGAGGTTCTGATTCTCCTTTACGTGTAGATGTGTCTGACTCTACGTGTAGGTCTCTTTCTTTGCATGTGAAAAACGTCCACTATTTATAGCATTGAGGGGACATACATGCGCGCATCTCATGTTGCTAAATGGCAGCGTATGCTGCAATTAGCGGCGCATGTTATCATAATTTGACACGTGGTCGCCCGAGATTTGGGGTTGTTGATGCCCATAACACTCGTGACACGTGTTGTTATAGACTTTGATTGCACCTTGGGAGTACGTCCACTCGGCGCATGGAAACAACGGAACAATAGTGGTGCATGGCACTGCGGGCACATGGGAACACTAGGGTACTGCGGACGCATGGCACTGCGGCATTATGAGAACGCTAAGATACTAGTGGCGCATGGCACTGCGGGCACATGAGACACTGCTGAGACTGTTGGCGCATGAGGCTGGATCATTGAGGCACGTGAGGCTGGATCACTGAGGCACGTGGTGTTGATTTTCCATGCTTTTACAAGAACTCCTTCAAAGTTTCTGAACTTAAACTTTGTAAGGTTTGAAGTTCATAATACTTTGAACAGAAGCATGGAAGACGTAAGTGCAGGGATTGCTTTGGCACACGTGTGAAGCATCCTTATGTTTGGCGCATCTGAGGAGTAGTTCCTTTTGGCGCAGCAAACTGTCTGGCGCATTAGCTATTGGGTGCATCAGGAAGTCATTTAGCTAGACGCAACTAGCTATTGGGCGCAGCAGGCCTATACGGAGATTCATCCATTAAATGTCAGGTTCATCCCACGGTTTCAGCGTCTAGTAATTCGTAAGCCATTAATGGCTTCCTTGCTATAAATAGAGGGATAGGGGAAGGAGAATGGTGCTTTTCCTCCTCACACAATGTCTCTGTTGAAGTCGGACATAGTGAAGTCAGTCGAACGGTTCATCGACCCTCTCCCTTTGATGGTCGACCATCCTTCTGTCGTCGGCGAAGGTGAGGAGTATGACTTATTACTCTTTTTGGATCTTGGCACTTCTTGGCACTGCCTGTTCGTACCCCTCTTGTTCGCACCCTTCTTGGCACTGTCCGAACTGCTTGGCTCGACACGCATGATCGTTCCCAAAGGACTTCGTCCTGAGAATGCGCTGACGGCGAGGGTTCTACCTGGGTAGCATGAGTGATGATGTCTCTGGACACTCACATGAAGTATGTGCCGAGAACTGATGTGCAACCATGTTATAGGGGCATATTCGCCTATGCATGGAGACTGTTGTCTTTGTACTGTGGTGGCGGTGCGCATGTATACAGGACTTGGTGCCTATGAGCGGCCTCCCTGAATGCTTAGACAGCTGGTTGGCGCATGTTTCCGAGGATGCGCGTCTTTGTATTTTCTCGCAATCATTATGACTTTTGTATGCTCATTTGTGCAGGGACTGTCTCAGATTATTCTGATTTTGATGGAGCATGAAAGTATATCATAGTCACTGTTGTTCATGATGAACAAGCACATTGCTCGAAGGATTATCCGTGATCTTCCAACCTAGCTCACTGTAGCTTCCCTCTGTATGCGGCCATGATCTGATGGCTGGATCTCGGGTCGAGTCCTAGCTTCCCATCTGAGTGGCAGAGGCGGGGCTAGTTATCATAACAGGGATTTCTAGTCATATCCTTTCACACGACAGATTTGAGTTTGCAGAGGCTCAGCTCTGCATTGCAATCTCCCTTTCTATCCATCTGTATGGATTATTTTCTCTCCTAGTGGCTTGTACTGAGGAGCCTTACTGGAGTGATGACCCATAATGTGTTGAGCTATCGGCTTCATACGTGTTGGTACCAGAAACAGCACAGAGGGGTCTCCCTCTTTTTACATGTACCCACGATCTTGAATATTAATAAAAATCCTTGAATGTAATGGACTTCCATATGTACTCATGACCTTGAATATTAATAAATTTTTTGCCTTATTTCATGTTTGGAACTTTTTTTGTTGTCGTGGATATCTTGGCTTATGAGTATTATACCAGAGGTAATATGGACATAGTATAACATCATCACGGTGATAACGCTAAGCCCTATCAGAGCTAATATGGACGTGATAGGTTAGAGCAGTTATATTAATGAGGTTTGTAGAGACACCATCTATGATGGCAGGGATATTGTGGTGTAGAATCGATAGTTAAGTAAGTTTGCTGAGTACGACCATGGCGGAACATTTTGTAGAGAGAGAAAAAAATGAGTCAGAGGTAATATGGATGTGACTACTTTCATGGACAGTTCGTTGTTCAAAGATGATATGGACGTGAACCACTTGCTTTGTATGAATTTTTTTGTGGGTATAACAATAAAAGGGCGAGTCAGAGGTAATATGGACGTGACTGTCTTTTTGGTGGGAAGAATAACTCATAGTTCAGAGGTGATATGAACGTGAACCATTTACCTTCAGAAAAGTTTTTTTAGGATCCATTACCCATTGCGTACTCGGGACTCCCGAATACGGATAACAGATATGTCTGCATGCTACGGACGAATAGGGATAATATGTTGTTACCTTCAGAAATGTTTTTTGAGGATCTGTTACCCATTGCATACTCAGGACTCCCGAGTACGGATAACAGATTTGTCCGTATGATATGAACGAAAATAATTTGCTGAGGAGGATGCTAACTGTAGACATTGTCCTCTCATGTCCCTCTACTAGGGATATAAGAGACAATGACTTTGCTCTTTTTTTTTTGACAACTGTCTTGGTTAGGCATAATACTTATTTAAGAACTTATTATTGATGGACATCATGAGCAAGTCACTATTGGGCTTAGCGAGCCTATATGCGCCGTTGGAATAGACTATTTCTATCACAAAGGGGCCCTCCCTTTTAGGTTAGAATTTTTCTGCCTTCTTGTGGGTCATGACCATTGGTCTTCTCACTGTGAGAACTAGGTTGTGTCACTACCACATTCCAAAAACAGGAGTATTTTTGACTTTTTATATATTATTAATATTATGGTATTTATATTAATGATTTCATGATATGTGTATTTAAATTAAATAATTGCATGAGATGTGTATTTAAATATATTGTATACATTCAGTGTTCATTAATGTTTGAGCTGGTAGACTTGACCTAGAAGCCCACTAGACGAACACCTGACCAAATTATGGGATTGGGTATTTAATTGTTTTATTTAGAATTTAATTGTTAAAGATAATAATTAATTACCGTAATTTATTTAATTATTGCGCATTGTCGTTGCTTCAATATTTGGAGCGATACCCTAGCTTTGGCCATCCAACAGATTTCACAACCTTGCCCTAGACGTGCCGCCTTCCATTCGAACCTTTTTGTAATTCATAATTATGCTCTCTTGTGCTTTATTTTAGCCGCACAATAATCGTCGCAGACGTTTATTGAATTTCTAGATAAATTCAAATTTTGTATCGTTGTGCGTTCCAATCAAAATTGGGGACAACCTCGACCCATTTTTTCGTGCAACCCAAATTAGGGTAATATTATGTTCTGAGTCTTCTTCAATAATGATATTGATGACCCGACCTAATTTTGGCCCCATGTACTCCTAATTAATTCTTGAACGCCAAGTGTATCTAATTTTAATTAATTAAATCAATAAACCCACTTCTGTGCAATTTTCCAATGGTTGGGGACTTAATTGCAAAATTGCAATGATGTGTCACCATCCTATTGGTTTAACCCAAATGAAAAAAACCAACCCCTATCTTTGACTAGTCAACCCAACCTCTCTCTCTCCTCCTTTTTGTTGTATTTTTTTCCATGTTAAATCATGGCCCTCCATTTAAAATGGAGCCATCCCCACCACTCAACCCCTTACATAAAACCTCAACCCTCTTCCCAAAGCAACCCCATCCCAATAATTGGCCGGCCCTAATTCCTAGGGGGTCACATCATCCTCCCACATACAAAAATCTACCCTCTCCATGTTATTTTCTTCACAAACAAGCCACCACCATCACCAACACCAAAACCCAACTAACCCTATCTCACCCGAGCCACCCGGTCGGCCAGCCCCGGCTGCTCAGTCCGGCCAACCCGCATCCCCGACCTGCCTTCCTTCCCCGACGGCCAAACCGAGTCTCACTCTCCCACCGGCCATCGTCGACGTCCTCCTACTCCTGCACCTCCTCCTCCTCCTCCTCCTTGCATCAACTCCGGCCCCGCACTGTCAAGCCCGGCCCGACCCCTCAGTCGGCTCTTCCCCGCGACCCCGGCGCTGTAACTCCTTCTCCGGCCTGCTGCTGTACTCCTCCCCCTCCACTGCATCGCCTCTGCCGCACTACTCCGGCAAGCCAATCCACCCAGCAACGTCAGAACACCCGCCGAGCTACTACTTCGAATCCGGCTCTTCCCTGCACCTCGGCCGAACGCCACCAAGTCACCACCACGAACACCACCTCTCCCTCTGCTCTCCTCCACCCAGCCGGCCATTAACTCCGGCGTCGAGCTCCCTGCATCGAATCAACTCCACCTGCATCTCGAGCCGACCCCCGACTCCTTGCATCCTCGCAACTCCGGCACGACCCGACCACCACCACCAGTGCCATCATCCATCTCCCCTCGTTCCCTCTCGACCACCACCAGAGCTGCCACTCCGACAGCTGCAGCCCGAGCTCCCCGCACCTCCGTTCGTCCTCACCCGAGTTTCCTTCTCCGGCGGCTACAGCTCCTCCCGCCGAGCCGCTGCAACCCGCAACTCCACCCCGCAGCCCGGTCACCTCACCTCCTGCTGTACACCTCTGTCCGGCCATCCCCTCCGGCGAGCAGAACCACCACCACCTCGTCGTCGTCGTCGACGTCCTCGTCGATGTCGTGCATGCTCAGGTTCGATCCTCCCCCTTGTATACGCGTATGTGTATATGTGTATGTGCGTATATGTGTATACGTATTTGTGTGTGTTTGTGTATATGGTATATGTGTATTTTCAATTAGTATATATATACATATATATACATATATATATATAGTATATTCTCAAATTAGTATATATGTACATACATAGTATATGTTAGTACGTGTATTAATACATTTTAGTATGTATATTAATATATATTTTTTGGTATATATATATATATATATATATATATATATATATATATATATATATATATATATATATATATATATATATGTATGTATTTTTGGTATAAATATATATATCTATTTTGGTATATAAATGTATGTATATATATAGTATATGTTTGATAAAACGTATTTTGGCATATATATTTTTATGATATATAAATATAGTATGTTAAATTCTATTTAGTATATAGACATATATATATACGTATTGTATATCTCTTTCCATGATATATGTTTATATATATATACAAGTATTAGTTTTATTTAAAGTATATATATACATATATCTATTAATGTAATTAATGGATATTAATATATATGTTAGTTAATGATATGTATATTTATATATCTCTACTAGATGACCCGAGTGTAAATACGGACACCCTGTAACTACACATGATCTATGATCCTGTGAACTGTTAACAGTCTGCCACATGTACACTGACGTACTGGCAAGCCCCATACCATCTTGATCGTCTGTCTTGTCCAGCAATCACAGACGCGACGCTCGTGCAACTTGACGCACTTAACCCTAGTTGACTAGTGCCATACCTGGCATAGCCCTGAGGCCAGTGTATTATGATTGTGTGTTAGTGTAGCATCTGACACAATGTTATATTTATGTTATGTCTATAGGACTGTTGGTTCGTCCTGCGAGACTTCAGGAGCAGGACAGTGGTATTGACAGCTAAGGACCCAAGGCGAGTACATTCTCTGACAGTTTTCCTTATGTTGATTATTTCTATAACTCTTGTTGTATAACATACATGACTCTGACACTGTTCTTTACACGAGTTGGTATCATTGAGACCTGTCACAAGGAGTCGTGATCGGGAATCCATCGTGCTAGCTGGAGGAAAAAATGGGGAAATATTAGTAGCTTATGTGATCATACCCAACCTTACATGCATCATAGCTCACCCACGCCTCACGTCGGTGCAGCCTTACCATTACATGCTTCATCACTGTTACATATGGTTAGCCTGACTATTACTCGCATCATAGCTATCCGGATGGATTAGCCTGACCTCAGGGATGATCGCTAACCAATGTAATGAGTTTCGTCAGTCCCAAGCCGATCACATGATATGTTGATATTTCACACACTTAGTTAGATGATTCTTGACATGTATCTCTAGTATAATGATCTAGCATCCCTACATGTTCTAGTTTATTTTTGTACACCTTTACATACCAGTTCATTATTCTAGCGTGTACTTGGATTCTATTTCATTTCTAGATGTACATTATATGCTCCAGTATTCCTTTATTCCAGTATTTCTTTTTCCAGTATATCCATGCTCGTCAGTATTCCTTACTGCCAGTTTTTATATCTGTCTGTATTTCTCTACACTGTATTATAGTTTTATCAATATATGTGGAACTGCTGTTAGAGGTGTATTTCGTTCCAATCCTGACTGGATATATTTTTCCAGACTGTGACATAGTGGACTTGTTTTCGACACTTGGGGATTGGATGTTATTGATTACAGGTATGGTTATTTTGTCGTTAGACTTGTCTTGTATTTTATTGCTTGCTTCGATATCTTATCGTGCTTTAGTTTATGTGATTGAGTATTTCCAGCATTATTTTGTGATATCCATGACTCCTTATGGAGTTGGACATTCATGTGAGATTGATTAGATAGTTACATGACCTAGACAGTGTTCTACCGCCGACGCTGCGGCGTAGGCTGGACGTACCCACGCTCTCGTACCCCTATACCGGGTGCGGGTCGTGACACATTTTTAGTGGTGGCCCATGCAGGTCAGACTTCGCAAGTTGTACGATGTCGTGGTAGTGCGACATATTAGTTGTACTACTGCGTGCCTGCTATAGAATATAGGACATAGGATACTAGGATGAGAGAGGATACTCAATCACAAAAATTCTTGAGAGATTCCTGGGACGACCCCTTGAGAATCTTATTACAATTTCCAATTTAAATTGTTTTCCTTGTTTCCGTCCGCTCTCGCTTGTTGTTACTAAACTTGATTCTTGTTGAGCAGTTATTAAATTAAAATCTTGGTATCATTGTTGAGTTTGATTCTTGTTGACCAGTTGTTAAATTTAAACTCTTGGTGTCGTTGTTGAGTTTTGATTTTTATATCGAGATGAATTTTACGGGCTAAAAATTTACGGTATCATCTGATGACATATATTGATGAGAACAGTGAGAAAGGTAAAATGTCTACTTTGGTTATGGAACCTAGAGTTTATCGTAGCCACACTAGCTGTCGTGACGAGAACGTAGGAACCAGACTTGGATGTACATACTGTAGTTATGAAACTTAGAGTCTCTCGCAGCCATACCGGTTGGCGTGGCGAAGATTCTAGATGACGTGATTATAGGGTTGCATACTTTAGTTACGGAACCTGTCGTTTATCGCACCTATGCTTACTGGCGTGGCGAAGATTCTGAGTGTCATAATTTTGGACAGACGTGTATGATTATCAGGTTGTATCTTAAATTGGTTCTTAAAGTATCATCTCAACACTTATCTATTTTTGTTATTACAGGACTTTATTCCATCGTCCTTTTGTTTGCTAGCAGTAGGAATACCTTTAGTCCTTAATCCAGTTCCTTTTTGAGCTTCTTTTTCTTGAGGATTCCTTATTAGTATGATAATTAGTGACTTGCAATTTTGTCTGTATCTTGTGTTAGTGTTGACTAAGTGTGACTTATTAGTTGTAAGTGCTTCTTAGTTAGACATGTGAGCAGTAGGAATCAATCTAGAGTTAACCCATAGCATAGTACCTCGTAGCAATAGTTCTATAATATGTGTTATTATGGTTAGTATTGGTACTATTAGTAGAAGAAGAAGAAAAGAGTATCAGTGATGGTTCCAAGAGTTAGTATCAGAGTCAGTATGCCAGTCTCGGATAGTCATGAATTCATGTAGTTGGTGGTTATATGTAACAATTAAGCATCAAAGAATTGTGTTGAAGATTAATGGAGTATGATATTCAATTTAATGGGTGATACTTGGGTGTGTCAAGAGTAAAGAAGTGCATATGCATAAAGGAAATTAATGAGTGTGCCATAGTAGGAGGATACCCATAAGTGTATAAGAAAGTGTGAGAGAATAAGAATGCATTATGCTAAGTATGAGTATTGAAAAATCCCAATAGTGTGCCATGGGTAGAAAAATATATCAAGATGGATCATGCAAGGTATGAAGTGTATCACAGACTAGTGTAACAGGCTGTAAAAGATTTAAGAGAAGATACATATACATAAATCGAGATATGGAACCATATGCCTGCCTTTGAGAGTGAAGTAAAACATATAAATTATGGAAAGTGCAAGTGATCATAAGTTCTAGTCAATGTGACGAGGTGATCTAATGATGGAACTAGTGTTACCATAATAATAGTGCTAGTGATTCTATATCAAGGATTTATTGAGAATAGTGATAATAACATTAAGTACTTCGTGTGATGATAATTAGATTGGTGTGTCAATTAATATAGATAGAAAATCATTGGAGGAAATACGTGTGATGATAACTTAAATCATTGGGAGTAATAGTGCAAGTAATTCGGACAGTACAAATTTTCGTACACAGTTGAGGTTGTAGATAATTAGTGTATTGGTGTGCACCTTGAGTATTAAAGACTGTGAGTATTTATATGTGTACTTGTGGATTTAATTTTATCGTTTCAAGAGTGGAAATGAATTAAAAATTTTGAGAATTTTAAGGAGTTGAGATTTTATGTTGTTAAAATATTGAGGATTCAAATTTGATTCAATAAACATGGTTAAGGCTATAAAGATTTTAGAAGTGATTAAAATTTGATTTCAATATTGAATAATTGGCCCTTGAGGAAAGTATACACTTTTAAAATTTTAAATTGTTCAAAAAGTTAAATTTTGATGATTTTATTATGAGGATAAAATTTTATGGTGGATAAGATATATATATTAGTGTATGAGTAGATGATATACATGTGTAAGGATTTGTTGACTTGAGCATGATTGAGAAAGCACTGCAAACAGACTTTGGTGTGCACCTAGAGTTGTGTTAGGGAGAACAGTACTTAGTATGGTGTGTTACACTTGGTGTGCACTTGAGTGATAAGAACAACTAGTATGAACAATTATAGTAGGTAAGAGAGCTAGCAGTGAGTGTGCTTGTAGTAGAAACTATGGTACTAAAGGGATACAGGTATCAAACTTTTGATGCATTATTAAACCATAGATATATTAAAGATTCTTGGTATCAGATTTAGGTATCAATAGGCAGGTGTATGCAATGAGTATGTATTCATAAATATCTTGTGGACTAATGATTAGCTGATATGGATACCAATGTACAAGAACAGGAATTAGTTAGTGAATGTGCCAGAGTTAAGTGTATGTTAGAAACAGAAGATACTGCAAGAAATATGTTAGCAGGTTCCTTATTTTCTTCCCTCATGTTACTTTTTCGTCTTCTGATTGATTGATTCCCTAGTACCGTAGCTTGTATTCATAATTTTTATTAGAATGTAGCTAGTAGTACACCCCGACAGAGACCATAATACCATGACAAGGGAGACTATGACCACGCATGTTTCTATATTGCGTGGTATATGACTATAAGGTAGGTTTCTCTTAGGCCTTGAGTGTTGAGAGTTGACCTTAGTAAAGAAATTAATGAAAGGAGTATGATTTGACAAAGAGAGACAAGATGCTTAAAATTCAAGGATAAACATTGATTTAAATAAAGAGTTAAGGATTTAATATGGCAGAATTGATGAATCATTGATTTTATCAAAAATGAGGTATGATTAAATTATCATTAAAATTAGAGGATAAACAATAATTTAAACAAAGAGTTGAGAACTTGATACAACAGGATTGGCGATCTTGTTAAAACGTTGATTTTATGAAGATTATGAAATGACTGAAATTATCATTAAATTTTGAGAAAATTTAGAAGATTACTATTATATTTATTTGACTGTAAGATATACATTTACTTGAAAATTTCAATTGAGGATTTTGCGAGTATTATATTATTTGAGTATTGTGTGGAAAAAGAAATCGAGGATTTAGATCACTAATGGATTAGTGCTGGATTCAAATTTTGGGATAAGTTTTTTAATTTTTTTTTTATAAACGTGCAAGGACTGGATTTTCGATCAAAGGATCAGATAGAAAAATTTGTATATAGTGATTTGCTCAAAATTAAGGAGTAAGATGATAAATGGGTTAGTGTTTAAACACAAACTTTTTGGACGAGATTTTAAAATTTTATTGGATTCATGGATTAGTGTTTTTAGATGGAAATTTCTTGATTTATAAAAATGTGCATTGTTTGGATTAAATTAGAGGATTAGATATCAATTTCGGGTTTTTGATTACTAACATCAGATTCTGAGGAGATTATGATACGAATGGAAAATTCAATGATTAAATTTGAGGATTTTCAGAAATCCAATAATTTCAGAACTTTGAAATTGTGAAATGACGATGTAGATTACTTCCGGATTTTTGTGGTTGATGAATTAATTTTGGAAAAAAAATATATATATATATAATAATGAATAAACGCTACTATGAGGATTTTAAATTTCGAGGACGAAATTCTTTTAAGGAGGGTAGACTTGTCACTACCACAATCCAAAAACAGGGATAATTTTGATTTTTTATATATTATTAATATTATGGTATTTATATTAATGATTTCTCGATATGTGTATTTAAATTAAATAATTGCATGAGATGTGTATTTAAATATATTGTATATATTCAGTGTTCATTAATGTTTGAGCTGGTAGACTTGACCTAGAAGCCCACTAGACGAACACCTGACCAAATTATGGGATTGGGTATTTAATTATTTTATTTAGAATTTAATTGTTGAAGATAGTAATTAATTACCGTAATTTATTTAATTATTGCGCATTGTCGTTGCTTCAATATTTGGAGCGATACCCTAGCTTTGGCCTTCCAACAGATTTTACAACCTTGCCCTAGACGTGCCCGCCTTCCATTCGGACCTTTTTGTAATTCATAATTATGCTCTCTTATGCTTCGTTTTAGCCGCACAATAATCGTCGCGGACGTTTATTGAATTTCTAGATAAATTCAAATTTTGTATCGTTGTGCGTTCCAATCAAAATTGGGGACAACCTCGACCCATTTTTTCGTGCAACCCAAATTAGGGTAATATTATGTTCTGAGTCTTCTTCACTAATGATATTGATGACCCGACCTAATTTTGGCTCCATGTACTCCTAATTAATTCTTGAACGCCAAGTGTATCTAATTTTAATTAATTAAATCAAGAAACCCACTTCTGTGCAATTTTTTAATGGTTGGGGACTTAATTGCAAAATTGTAATGATGTGTCACCATCCTATTGGTTTAACCCAAATGAAGAAAACCAACCCCTATTTTTAACTAGTCAACCCAACCTCTCTCTCTCTCTCCTCCTTTTTGTTGCATTTTTCTCCATGTTAAATCATGGCCCTCCATTTAAAATGGAGCCATCCCCACCACTCAACCCCTTACATAAAACCTCAACCCTCTTCCCAAAGCAACCCCATCCCAATAATTGGCCGACCCTAATTCCTAGGGGGTCACATCATCCTCCCATATACAAAAACCCACCCTCTCCATGTTATTTTCTTCACAAATAAGCCACCACCATCACCAACACCAAAACCCAACTAACCCTATCTCACCTGAGCCACCCGGTCGGCCAGCCCCGGCTGCTCAGTCCGGCCAACCCGCATCCCCGACCTGCCTTCCTTCCCCGGCGGCCAAACCGAGTCTCACTCTCCCGCCGGCCATCGTCGACGTCCTCCCACTCCTGCATCTCCTCCTCCACCTCCTTGCATCAACTCTGGCCCCGCACTGTCAAGCCCGGCCCGACCCCTCGGCCGGCTCTTCCCCGCGACCCCGGCGTTGTAACTCCTTCTCCGTCCTGCTGCTGTACTCCTCCCCCTCCACTGCATCGCCTCTGCCGTACTACTCCGGCAAGCCAATCCACCCAGCAACGTCAGAACACCCGCCGAGCTGCTACTTCGAATCCGGCTCTTCCCTGTACCTCGGCCAAATGCCACCAAGTCACCACCATGAACACCACCTCTCCCTCTGCTCTCCTCCACCCAGCCGGCCATTAACTCCGGTGTCGAGCTCCCTGCATCGACTCAACTCCACCTGCATCTCGAGCCGACCCCCGACTCCTTGCATCCTCGCAACTCCGGCATGACCCGACCACCACCACCAGTGCCATCATCCCTCTCCCCTTGTTCCCTCTCGACCACCACCAGAGCTGCCACTCCGACAGCTGTAGCCCGAGCTCCCCGCACCTCCGTTCGTCCTCACCCGAGTTTCCTTCTTCGGCGGCTACAGCTCCTCCCGCCGAGCCGCTGCAACCCGCAACTCCACCCCGCAGTCCGGTCACCTCACCTCCTGCTGTACACCTCTGTCCGGCCATCCCCTCCGGCGAGCAGAACCACCACCACCTCGTCGTCGTCGTCGACGTCCTCGCCGACGTCGTGCACGCTCAGGTTCGATCCTCCCCCTTGTATACGCGTATGTGTATATGTGTATGTGCGTATATGTGTATACGTATTTGTGTGCGTTTGTGTATATGGTATATGTGTATTTTTAATTAGTATATATATATATATATATATATATATATATATATATATATATATATATATATATATATATATATATATATATATATATAGTATATTCTCAAATTAGTATATATGTACATACATAGTATATGTTAGTACGTGTATTAATACATTTTAGTACGTATATTAACACATATTTTTTGGTATATATATATATATACCTATATATATATATATATATATATATATATATATATATATATATATATATATATATATATATATATATATATATATATATATATGTATGTATGTATTTTTGGTATAAATATATATATATATATCTATTTTGGTATATAAATATATGTATATATATAGTATATGTTTGATAAAACATATTTTGGCATATATATTTTTAGGATATATAAATATAGTATGTTAAATTCTATTTAGTATATAAACATATATATATACGTATTGTATATCTCTTTCCACGATATATATTTATATATATATATACAAGTATTAGTTTTATTTAAAGTATATATATACATATATCTATTAATGTAATTAATGGATATTAATATATATGTTAGTTAATGATATGTATATTTATATATCTCTACTAGATGACCCGAGTGTAAATACGGACACCCCGTAACTACACATGACCTATGACCCTGTGAACTGTTAACAGTCTGCTACATGTACACTGACGTACTGGCAAGCCCCATACCATCTTGATCGTCTGTCTTGCCCAGCAATCACAGACGCGACGCCCGTGCAACTTGACGCACTTAACCCTAGTTGACTAGTGCCATACCTGGCATAGCCCTGAGGCCAGTGTATTATGATTGTGTGTTAGTGTAGCATCTGATACAATGTTATATTTATGTTATGTCTATAGGACTGTTGGTTCGTCCTGCGAGACTTCAGGAGCAGGACAGTGGTATTGACAGCTAAGGACCCAAGACGAGTACATTCTCTGACAGTTTTTCTTATGTTGATTATTTCTATAACTCTTGTTGTATAACATACATGACTCTGACACTGTTCTTTACATGAGTTGGTATCATTGAGACCTGTCACGAGGAGTCATGATCGGGAATCCATCGTGCTAGCTGGAGGAAAAAATAGGGAAATATTAGTAGCTTATGTGATCATACCCAACCTTACATGCATCATAGCTCACCCACGCCTCACGTCGGTGCAGCCTTACCATTACATGCTTTATCACTGTTACATATTTTTAGCCTGACTATTACTCGCATCATAGTTATCCGGATGGATTAGCCTGACCTCAGGGATGATCGCTAACCAATGTAATGAGTTTCGTCAGTCCCAAGCCGATCACATGATATGCTGATATTTCACACACTTAGTGTAAAACCCCTATTTCTAAAAACAAAACCGTATTTTTTTTTTATTAATTAATAATTTAATTATGGTAATTATGTGCTAAATAGGAGAAATAGATTTTTAATAATTTTTATTTTAGGTGTTCGTGCACTTAGAGGATTTATGAGACCATTAGAAATTTTTTAGAATTTATTCCATGTAGGAGACCCTTTGGACAGTTGCTAGCATAATGGTGTGCAAAAATATATTTTTAGAATTTTTTTATGTATATATATATATATGTGCATTTAGAGAATTTATGGAGCAATTATGAATTTTTTTCGGAATTTATTTCATGTAGGAGACCCCTTGAGCAGTTGCTAGCCTAATGGTGTGCATTATTCTAATCTATAAATTTTCTTATGAGTATATATATATATATATATATATATATATATATATATAAGAAGAAGAAAAGAAAAGAAAAGAAAAGAATTATTAAATAATGATTAACTAATAAACCATTAACAATAAACTAATAATTAATAATAATAATAATAATAATAATAATACTAATAACTAACTCCTTTCCCCACGTTAGCAACCAAAACAAACCAGCAACTTCAAGCAAACAACTAAAGCAAATTTTCATTCCCATAATTCTATTACACAGCGCCCCCCCCCCCTTTTTCACGCGGAAACTCCTTTTTTTTTTTTCTCTTCTCTCTTCCTATATATATATATATATATATATATATATATATATATATATATATATATATATATATATTATTTCATAAAATCCTAACCTAAAATATTCAGACCCCCTCTTCTCATCTAGAGCCGCCATCGCAGCCAGAGAACCCCGTCAGGCCGTCCAAACCATCCCGACGACCCCGACCTCGCGCACTGCAGATTCCCACACGAGGCGCCTTCGTTCCGGAGTTGTTTTTCGTCGACTCGCTCAACCAAACGTCGTTCCGTCTTCACCGGTATGCTCACCCCTTAACCCTCTTCTATATTTGTATAATAGCAGACCTCGAATAACGTGTATCCATAGGTGAAAACAGCGTCCAAGTGGGCGCGAGCAGACCCAATTCTGGGATCGCAGAAAACTGCGGTGACCACCCATATTACCGAGGTCGTATCTCCCACCACAGAGATCCGAATTTGGTGATTCTTTTTGATATGTGTAGAAAACTTGACCTAGTTTATTTTCTGTTAAATAACCCTATATTATTAGCTGCTGTGGACATAATTAAATTCGTCACAAAACCGCGCGAACCCACTTTTTCCAGAATTCTAAAAGTTGTGAAACGGAGCGCGCCCCGCCAAACGGGACCGCCCCGCCGTGTACCAAGTATACCGAACGGTGCACACAGCGTAACCGGACACGTAAAAATTTATGGAAACTGATTCGGACGCGTGTGTGCGCCGGAATCAGGCCGTATCCGCGGACACACCCCGTGTCGCAACTTTTGTGGAACTCGTGCGTATTTTGTGCACGCTTGTCAGATTATGACAAAACTTGCGTCACTGGACTCGTGGTAACGCGTTGATCCCGTGACCCAATTTTCACGCAATTCTGAGACGGTTGACCAAATCGTCAATTGGCGGGCCCTATAGTTGAATTTTTGGACAAAAATTATGTTTGGCTCATCGGAATCCACATTTGGACATACCGTTGGGTTCGTATTGACATTTAGAGTTATTTGACCTATAATTTGTCCTATTTAGAGACTGTTACTCTCAGCACGCTTTTCGGTGCAAAGTGGGCCACACGTGGACCCCACTTTTATCCAAAATTACCATTTTGCCCCTGTGTCCAGATTGGACGAAAGGGATGTGCTTTTTAGCTATTTTTCTCATTCTGGGAACGGTGGTGATGTTTATTTCAGCATCCGGAGACGTTCATTCTGAGGCCGTAGCTTCTGACTCTTGGAGTTGACATCGGGACATTACATTTTTGCAGCTTTTTTGCCAGGCAAGATACCTTGCCAAATTGTTTACAGTATTTTGCATGCTTAGTATATTTCTGTTTATATTGCATTTCTGTATAGTTCTTGCATGTGTAGTTTTCCTTCAGTCATTACTATTTATTAGATATGTTGACACACACATAGCACCTAGTATCATGAGAGGATAATTATTAGGCGTATGGGCTTTTAACCACTCTGGTAAACCGTAGTATATAGTTCGCACTACGGGCGTGTGTCGCGCTGGTCGCTACCCCAGAGGTATGTCGATTTCTGTAGAGTCGCGCTGGTCGCTACCCCAGAGGTATGTCGATTTCTGATGTTCTAGACGGGTGTGTGAGTTGTGAGGCTTAGATCGAGTAGACTACCCTTGCCCATACGTCAAAAAGTTATCCTCATTTGCATTCATATAGATTGTCTTGTACAGCGTACTTATTTATTTTCAAATTATATGCATGTTTACTGTATTAAAGTTGGCTCGTATTTTCTGTATCTTGTTACGTCCCTCTGAGGACCTGGTCCTCTGCCAGGTGTATCTGCTCTTGAGTATTTGCAGGAGTACGGGCCTGGACCTGACGCATTCCTTTCTGCCGAGGAGGTCTTACCTTCTAAGCATCGTTGATTATCTGGTGATGGATTCTTTTAGCTGATGCACTTATGTCTTCATATTATTTTATATTGGAGACTTTATACTCCTCTCTCATTTTAGTTTTGGATATAGTCATGGGTAGTGGATTTGTCTCCACCCGACTATTATTTTGGATATTTCAGACTCCTTATTCTAGTTAGTATTTCTTTTCTATGACTTGTTGTATGGATGACATTAGCGTATCTGTGACTTGTGACATTATATATACCACATGTGAGTTTATATTCATATTACAGCGTACGTATGGGTTATGGTTTCCATATATTGGAGTTGCCATATCCATGCGGCTGGCATGCTTACGTGTTCTAGTCCTACGTATTATTGGGACTGGGGCGTGACATGTTTTTGTGGTGGCCCATGCAGGTCAAGTTAGCCATTTCGGTTACGTCACTGTACCGAGCGGGCCTGCACCTAGGATTAGAATTTTAGATCTCATCCACACTTGACTATAACTTACCTTCCTTCCAACATGTCCTACTTAAGTTCTTGCATCCTGCTTGATTCATGTACTCTTTTTAATTCTTCGTCCATCTCTTGCAGAGAGATGAATTTGTATAACGGGCATGCCGCCACCGGGGACAACACGTCTCCAGGGGACGACGACTAATCACCAGGAGTGACCTCAACGACTCCTCTTCTTCCTAGACCAGATGGACTGACTAGCAATCCAATTCCATCAACCCCTCCCACGATACCTAATGGGACTTTTCTAGCTCCACTAGCACCGCAAGATGGCCAAGCGCAGCTGTTCTAATTTTTTCAGATGATAATACAGGAACAGAGGCAACAGGCAGCAGAGCAGAGGCTAGAATTTCTGGCAGCACTTAAGAGAATGGCTGCACTAGCCCCTGTACCAACCCATGCACTAATTTTAGTACCACAAGCTCGGGTTGGTTCAGTCAAGGACTTTGTGCAGATGGGCCCTAAGCCATATAAGGGCAATGAGAGTCCAGAGGAGACCACGAACTGGATTGCCAATACCAAGAAGTTGTTAGAGGCATCACAACTACCTACTGACCTATGGATGATAGGCGTGAGGACTCAGTTGGAAGGCAACGCGCATCACTGGTGGGAATCAATGGAGCGCCAGTTGGGTACGCGTCAGACTTGGGAACAATTCTTGGAGTGCTTTGAGAGGAAGTACTTCCGGGATACTGTAAGGGATGCATTGTACGATCAGTTCCTCCATCTAGAGCAAGGGGACAAGACAGTTGATGAGTATGATGCAGAGTTTAGCCGTCTCAGTAAGTATGGCACAGTCCTAATACCTAATGACTTGGAGAAGGCTAAGAGGTTTCACCGTAGGCTGACTCGGGAGCTCCAACACTACACTAGCTCCCAGTCCCGGATCTCTTATGCCGAGCTATTGACAGAAGCCAGGATTCAGGAGGCCATCAGCAAGGGAAACGGAATTCAACTGAGAAGTCACCAAGGACCAGTAAGGATACAGCAAGGAGGACCCATTTGACACCCTTTGACACGCCAGCAACCAAATAGTGTCGCACCATATCCAGCCAAGAAGCATCGTACTTGTAACTTTTGTGGTATACCAGGTCATATTCATAGAGATTGTCGTCGTCGATTGGGATTGTGCATGGTATGTGGATCAAGTCACCATCAAGCTCGAGAATGTCCTCAGCAGAACCCGGGGTCTATGGCATTAAAATCAGGAACACCGCATACACCCTCAAGTATAGAAGACCAAAGGAACCCACCACTGCTTCTACAGTCTGCACAAATGGAGGGGACTAGACCCCAGTTGATCAATCAAGGACAAGGCCAATCACTCATTATGACAAGTATGGGAGAGCAGACACAGGAAGCCGTAGATACAGGTACGACCTTTTAGTTATAATTGACTTTGCATACTCATAACCCCATTGTGACACAAGATCTTAGATGCACAAATAGATATAGAATTATATATATGGTAGCTTAGCAGTATGAGGATGTATGTATATTGTACCCAGATGGCATACACGCGATACTAATGGATGACGTGAGTAGCAGTAGTAGTATTCTTCCCATATCCTTATCTCGCCCTCTTGGGTGACTCATTTTCTCCTTTTATATTCGTTCCTTATCTCGTACTTAACTCTTCCTATCATAGTCGTATCTTTCGTGCCATTATGAATTGTTTGATTCATATCAACCTCACCCATATTTTGTTAGTTAAACATAAATGTATTAGTAATGCTTGGTAACTAAGGATGAGTTTTTAATATGTATATGCACTATAGTAATATATGTATGCTTTATTAGTTTAACCCTTAAGTAGCACCATGTAGCCTAGTAGAAATTGTTAGATCATTTGAGCTAGATCATACCCCTAATAGTTAGTCAAGACCTTAAGTGTTTCCCTAAAACTTAGACTATGCCTAGGAAAGAGTTGAAGGCACTTGTTACGAACTGATGACTATGACAAATCGCCGGCGAGGTAGCGACAGTTGCCGCCAGACGATTATGGTAGAATAGTCGAATTACTTGCAGCCATACTGGCCAGGTGGCGTGGCAGTATTAGACTATGATACTTGACGGTTATGGGGAAAAAGTCATAGTTATGAGATTCTAGACAGGTATCCCAAGATTATTGACCCAATAAATATAATTGCCTTATAATCTAGACAATAGCTTCAAAGAATGTGACTACTAGTAGAATCTTGTAAGTTGGATAGTGTAGACGAGTTAGAGGATGATAGAATAGTGGATGGACAATAGATGAAAAAGTGTTAGAATGGCAGACCATGAGTTTAGGAGTCCTGCTAGACATCAATGTAGTGTAATAGCTATAGTGATCACTATGAATATGGGTTAGTGTCAATTTCGAGGACAAAATTTTTGTAAGTTGGGTAGAATGTAAAACTCCTATTTCTAAAAAAAATCGTATTTATTATTTTTTTTATTAATTAATAATTTAATTATGGTAATTATGTGCTAAATAGGAGAAATAGATTTTTAATAATTTTTATTTTAGGTGTTCGGGCACTTAGAGGATTTATGAGACCATCAGGAATTTTTTTGGAATTTATTCCATGTAAGAGACCCTTTGGACAGTTGCTAGCTTAATGGTGTGCAAAAATATATTTTTAGAATTTTTCTATGTATTTATATATATATGTGCATTTAGAGAATTTATGGAGCAATTATGAATTTTTTTCGGAATTTATTTCATGTAGGAGACCCCTTGAGCAGTTGCTAGCCTAATGGTGTGCATTATTCTAATCTATAAATTTTCTTATGAGTATATATATATATATATATATATATATATATATATTTAAGAAGAAGAAAAGAAAAGAAAAGAATTATTAAATAATGATTAACTAATAAACCATTAACAATAAACTAATAATTAATAATAATAATAATAATAATACTAATAACTAACTCCTTTCCCCACGTTAGCAACCAAAACAAACCAGCAACTTCAAGCAAACAACTAAAGCAAATTTTCATTCCCATAATTCTATTACACAGCGCCCCCCCCCCCCTTTTCACGCGGAAACTCCTTTTTTTTCTCTTCTCTCTTCCTATCCTATATATATATATATATATATATATATATATATATATATATATATATATATATATATATATATATATATATATATTTATATATATATTATTTCATAAAACCCTAACCTAAAATATCCAGACCCCCTCTTCTCATCTAGAGCCGCCACCGCAGCCAGAGAACTCCGTCAGGCCGTCCAAACCATCCAGACGACCCCGACCTCGCGTACTGCAGATTCCCACACGAGGCGCCTTCGTTCCGGAGTTGTTTTCCGTCGACTCGCTCAACCAAACGTCGTTCGGTCTTCACCGGTATGCTCATCCCTTAACCCTCTTCCATATTTGTATAATAATAGACCTCAAACAACGTGTACCCATAGGTGAAAACAGCATCCAAGTGGGCGCGAGCAGACCCAATTCTGGGATCGCAGAAAACTGCGGTGACCACCCATATTGCCGAGGTCGTATCTCCCACCACAGAGATCCGAATTCGGTGATTCTTTTTGATATGTGTAGAACATTTGACCTAGTTTATTTTTTGTCAAATAACCCTATATTATTAGCTGCTGTGGACATAATTAAATTCGTCACAAAACCGCGCGAACCCACTTTTTCCAGAATTCTAAAAGTGGTGAAACGGAGCGCGCCCCGCCAAACGGGACCGCCCCGCCGTGTACCAAGTGTACCTAACGGTGCACACAGCATAATCGGACATGTAAAAATTTGTGGAAACCGATTCGGACGCGTGTGCGCGCCGGAATCAGGCCGTATCCGCGGACACACCCCGTATCGCAACTTTTGTGGAACTCGCGCGTATTTTGTGCACGCTTGTCAGATTGCGACGAAACTTGCGTCACTGGACTCGTGGTAACGCGCTGATCCCGTGACCCAATTTTTACGTAATTCTGAGATGGTTGACCAAATCGCCAATTGGCGGGCCCCATAGTTGACTTTTTGGACAAAAATTGTGTTCGGCTCATCGGAATCCACATTTGGATATACCGTTGGGTTCATATTGACATTTAGAGTTGTTTGACCTATAGTTTATCCTATTTAGAGACTGTTACCCTCAGCACGCTTTTCGGTGCAAAGTGGGCCACACGTGGACCCCACTTTTATCCGAAATTACCGTTTTGCCCCTGTATCCAAATTGGACGAAAGGGATGTGCTTTTTAGCTATTTTGCTCATTCTGGGAACGTTGGTGGTGTTTATTTCAGTATCCGGAGACGTTTATTCTGAGATCGTAGCTTCTGACTCTTGGAGTTGACATCGGGACATTATATTTTTGCAGCTTTCTTGCCAGGCAAGATACCTTGCCAAATTGTTTACAGTATTTTGCATGCTTAGTATATTTCTATTTATTTTGCATTTCTGTATAGTTCTTGCATGTGTAGTTTTTCTTCAGTCATTACTATTTATTAGATATGTTGACACATACATAGCACCTAGTATCATGAGAGGACAATTATTAGGCGTATGGGCTTTTAACCACTCTGGTAAACCGTAGTATATAGTTCGCACTACGGGCGTGTGTCGCGCTGGTCGCTACCCCAGAGGTATGTCGATTTCTGATGTTCTAGACGGGTGTGTGAGTTATGAGGCTTAGATCGAGTAGACTACCCTTGCCCATACGTCGAAAAGTTGTCCTCATTTGCATTCATATAGATTGTCTTGTACAGCGTACTTATTTATTTTCAAATTATATGCATGTTTACTGTATTCAAGTTGGCTCGTATTTTTTGTATCTTATTACGTCCCTCTGAGGACCTGGTCCTCTGCCAGGTGTATCTGCTCTTGAGTATTTGCAGGAGTACGGGCCTGGACCTGACGCATTCCTTTCTGCCGAGGAGGTCTTACCTTCTGAGCATCGTTGATTATCTGGTGATGGATTCTTTTTGCTGATGCACTTCTGTCTTCACATTATTTTATATTGGAGACTTTATACTCCTCTCTCATTTTAGTTTTGGATATAGTCATGGGTAGTGGATTTGTCTCCACCCGACTATTATTTTGGATATTTCAGACTCCTTATTCTAGTTAGTATTTCTTTTCTATGACTTATTGTATGGATGAGATTAGCGTATCTGTGACTTGTGACATTATATATACCACATGTGAGTTTATATTCATATTACAGCGTACGTATGGGTTATGGTTTCCATATATTGGAGTTGTCATATCCATGCGGCTGGCATGCTTACGTGTTCTAGTCCTATGTATTATTGGGACTGGGGCATGACACTTAGTTAGATGATTTTTAACATGTATCTCTAGTATATTGATCTAGCATCCCCACATGTTCTAGTTTGTTCTTGTACACCTTTACATACCAGTTCATTATTCTAGCGTGTACTTGGATTCTATTTCATTTCTAGATGTACATTATATGCTCCAGTATTCCTTTATTCCAGTATTTCTGTTTCCAGTATATCCATGCTCGTCAGTATTCCTTATTGCCAGTTTTTATATCTGTCTGTATTTCTCTACACTGTAATATAGTTTTATCAATATATATGGAATTGCTGTTAGATGTGTATTTCGTTCTAATCCTGACTGGATATATTTTTCCAGACTGTGACATAGTGGACTTGTTTCCGACACTTGGGGATTGGATGTTATTGATTACAGGTATGGTTATTTTGTCGTTAGACTTGTCTTGTATTTCATTGCTTGCTTCGATATCTCATCGTGCTTTAGTTTATGTGATTGAGTATTTTCAGTATTATTTTGTGATATCCATGTCTTCTTATGGAGTTGGACATTCATGTGAGATTGATTAGATAGTTACATGACCTAGACAGCGTTCTACCGCCGACGCTGCGGCGTAGACTGGACGTACCCACGCTCTCGTACCCCTATACCGGGTGCGGGTCGTGACACGTTGCCCACTTGAAATATCATTTCTTTGACTTTTTTGTTGAAGGCGCCGTACAGTCGCGCTTGGTAAAGATCAATGTGTTGCTGAGACAAGAAGCACTTTTCATCGAGTGCTTCTAATTCTTGCAAACATTGACGATGATTGTCTTCGATGGTAAGTTGATTAGAGAGTGCTACCCGGAGAGATAAAATTTGTGTCTTCAAAAGCAGTACAGCTATGCTTCCATAGACCAAAGAGAATAGCATGTTGTCAGTATGTGTTCGCACTGTCGTACGGTAAGCCCATATACATTCTCCGAGCTTCTCATTACAGTCACGTTTATTGGTTGAAACAAACTTTTTAAGGAGCTTGATAATAGTCTTGTTGAATTCTTAGGCTAACCCATTCACTGGTGGATTGTAGACGGTTGAAGCTACATTTTGAATTCAATCTTTATCGCAAAACATGAAGAAAGCGTAACTTATAAATTATGGGGCGTTATTATGGATGATCCACAAGGTAAGTCAAAGCGATAGATCACATGATGCTTGATAAAGTTAACCACGTTGGAAGTTTTTACCTTTGTGAGTGGAACATCTTTCGCCCATTTAGAGAAGTAGTCCGTGATGGCCAAGATAAACAGGTGCCCCTTAGACGAAGGTGGACTGATCAGCCCGATGATGTCTATAACCTAGGCTTCAAATGGCCAAGACACGATAGTCGGGTGTAGGAACTCCGATGGTTGATGAATGAAGTCGGCGTGGATTTGACACATCCTGCACTTTTATGCATAATTAACGGCGTCCGCCACCATTGTGGGCCAATAATAGCCTATGTGTCGGAGGCGATCTTAATGCTTAGGACCGGGCTGTTGAGCATCACAAACACCATCGTGAGCTTAAAAAAGAGCTTGCTTTGCTTCTGCGTCTGATAGGCATCATAGCAGGAGCCCGTCATAGGAACGACGGTACAGCATCTTGGTGGCTGTGTCATAGTAAAATTGGAGTTGCCATCTTCTAATGGAAGTGGCTTCCTTTACGTTATCTGGAAGGATTCCGTAGACTGTGTAGTCTATAAATGGGAGCCTCCAATCTTGGACAGGGGCATCTGCATCCATGGAGTGGCTTAGATTTAAGCATAGGTTACTCCTCGGACATACCAATTGTCAGCCCCCTTTCCCGGTGCACTTTGGTGCATATTATCCTTGGTGCACTTTGGCGCATATTGTTTGCTAGTCTGGCCATTGTTTAGACCGGGCCCGAGAGTAGTGGAAAGAGTAGATTTGGTTGGGTTGGTGGCATATGTGACTTGGATGGGTTTGAGTGATCCAACGGTCCACATCTCAAACATAATCCTATATATTCACATTTCTCTCTATCTGCTCATTATTTTCTTTTCTATTTCTCTCTCTTAGGTTTTCTCTCTCCCTCCGTAGGCAAGTACATCTTGCACACGAGAAGAACCATAAATTTATGCATGATTTTAGTTCTTAATATTTTCTGTTTATTTTTAGCTCATATTATTGGGACCGAGCACCCCTTCATCTTTAATACTTGTTGTTCTTGATTTTCTTGGTTCGAATTGCAAGGACCTGAGTTTGGGTCTATGGGTCCACTTTATTTTCCTGGGATTTGATCTCACAAAACTTTATGTTTTATAAAACTAATTAGTTCATAGTGTAGAGCATCATATTTTATATAACTTTGATTTTGGCCGTGCTTGATTTCGAGTCCAGCTAAGTTCAATGTTGAAACTTGATACCATACGTATACCAAAATGACTGACTGGAGAAGAAGAACAGTGCAATCTGTGAAGAGTATGCAAGAGAACCCCTTTGGCGTAATAATACGTATGTTTCACTTTGGGTGCATTGGTGTGCTGTCCAAACTCTTCGTGCCTACTAATCGTACTGCACTCACTCTCCTAGTGTGCGTACTAATCATACTGCACTCAGTCTTCTAGCAAAAGTGCGCCAGTCACACTCCTTGAGTCAGTGGCGCACTTTCGAGAGAAAACCCAGTTGGCGCACTTTGGTGCGTATTCAATCAAAGTTCTCCCTGGAAAACCAAGAGAAAGTATGCCACAATCAGTAAGCGCACTTTTTTGCGTTTGGCAATCTGGCACATTTTTTCTATGTTTCGTCAACCGATGTAATTTTCTTACGTTTGTAGCTCGCGCACTTTCTCCCCTCTTCATTTCCTTAGGGACGAAGCTTTGGTTGGTTTCTAAATTTCTGTGTTATTGATTTGTGTGCTCCTCAACTGACGAGTTTCTCGACTGTTGACCTTTGACCTCGGATTATGTATTTTGTCTTTTAGCTAGCTTGCTCGCGTACTTTCTTTGAAAGCAGGCCTTATTCTTGCCTGTGCACTTTTGTCAAGTGCGCCACCCCTTTGTAGCTTGCGCACTTTTGTCAAGTGCTCCATGTTGGTTAACTTGACAAAGTGCGCCACCCCTTTGTAGCTCGCGCACTTTATGTGCCCTTGACTTCAAGAGACCTTATGCGCTTCTGACTTCATGCGGCACCCTGAGCATGCGCTTGTTTGGTTCATGCGCCTGACCTTCACGCATACAATTTCATACGCATGACATAAGCTTCGTCTTATAATATGATCAAGATTCATGTGACCCAATGATAAATTGGTAATTGGACTCGAATACTGTATCTGTGCTGATACCACTATTGTCTGATATTGTTTATGAACTAATGTGCCCCGAGGTGTTACATACTATGTTATGTGTTAAGTGATTTATATTTGGGTTGTGCATCGAGAATGCCTCTAAATTCTTGAACGCGTGATAGTATAAATATACTTTTCCCCCAGCACGGGCATGATAAGCGAGTCAAGTACCAAAGTGTGGCTAGGATATTGATTTGTTGAATGTTGCATACAAGCTCGGATGAATCCAGATTGAACTTCCATTGATACACATCTAGCATGCCCGTACTTTGTACGACATCTTAAGGAAAATTCTTATGTAGCCACGCCTTGAGATTTCAAAACAATATAGGATTAATTAGGCAACTAAAAGTGAAAGTAACATTGGGAGAAAACGGTATCATGAGATCATGCTAATGAACCTTCCCGCATAATTTTATTCTAGTGCGTTGTGGGCTGGCCACCACAAATACTGTATATCATCTGCCTTAGTGGAGTGCAGTATCTGACCTATTATAAATAATGATGAGACACGATTTTACTATAAGAATATTGGAACCGCTAATACAGTGATTTAGCACAATGATCCTACGGAAAACTGGTGTAATTCGTGAAGTGCCTGTATATTTCTCTATTTGGCTCGGTTAGCTCGTGTTCGGCAATGGCATGATCTGAGGATACCTATTATGAATTATTCTGAAATAACCTCAGACTACATAAATAATAAGTCGTACAAGTGATTGGCCAATTTTATTAATTGGAATTGGTTGTGATTGTATTATTCTGTTAGTAGCCTAAGAAAATTGACTATCATAGTGTGATGGATTCAACCCTTATCCTTGTTTGGTTGTAGGGTTGGGCCTTTGTGCTAGGATATGCCATGGACCTAAGTGTAAAATTCTCACCCAAAAATAGGTATTTTGTGTATATTCTACATTTATTGTGTTTATTTAGAATATTTTAAAATCATTTAAAATCCAATTGTTGTATTAGGATACTTCACCGTAGTTTGAACATTAATGACATAGGACGACCCCAAAATCTATATCGCCCTTCGTAGAAAGTAGCCTACATGGGAGACACTACATGTAGGATCTTCGTATGACACAAAATTCGACCATTTAGCATTAGTATGGCACTAGTGTGACAATCATAGTTTCTTGTAGAAAATATTTAGATATTTTTATATAAATAATTCATTTGTGATTATTTTTCAATCCAACCTTTTTCAATAAGCAACCAATAATTCTTCCATGCCAAATTAGGCCACTTTTCTTTTTTGTAAGATTTATTTATTTATTACTATTTTAATCCCATGGAATCAAATCAAATTTTTGTTAAATTAATTAATTGGTTAGTCGTTGACTTTTAAATAACTAACAACCTAATTAGAAAATAATTTAAACTAATCATAAATCTACCCATGTGTCACGTCCCAGTCCTAAAATACTGAGGGACTAGCCACGTGGCAATGGCCAACAGCACACTCCAATGGGCAAACCCAATTTAATGGACCCGTTAGAGTGTACTTAAGCTATAAAATAAATATAATGGTCTACGATACATGTCACAGTCTAATTCTAATCTTATCCACAGAAGGTAAACATAAATATCAATTGTCAAACTAATCAAAGAGAAATATAATCCAACAAGTCTCAACAAAATATCTCGGAGAACAACCCGAATATACGTTTAGTACAATAATCCAAGAGTCAGAAAAATAAAGTATCTAGAAACAGAAATGACTGAGTATATGACAAAATACTCAGGAGAAATCCTCTGGCACCACCTCGTCCTTTGGTGCTGGTACTGCTCCAGTGTCTGCTCCAGTCCTGTATACCTCGGGGTATATTTTCTCTGTTATACCTAGGGACATAATCTGGATCGAGGCCCTCAGGGGACATAGCAAGGTACAAGAATAACTCAAGCCAAATAAAATGCAGTATATAAAAATATATCAACAGGGCAAACTATGTAACCATCTATGTGCAATACAAATGAGAGCATTAATCATATTCAGGCTGAAACTACTATAGGCTCTGTGTCGTAAAAACCCATAGCAGCATTTATTATCTCGAAGGGCCAGTACGTGTGCCAAAGCTCCGGTTAGAGTCTAAGGCACTCCCAGAATATCTATATATATATAACATAATCATCCTTTAGTATGGTAAAACTCTCTCCACCCAATGTAACCTCATGTCTCATGTCCATAACACGCAAGATCATGACCTCTAACTGTTACAGCGAGTCATAATGATATCTTTATATATGCAAGTCTATGTCAGGAATCCTGTAATCCTATACAGAATCACCATGAATAACTCAGGAAGTATCTGTCTTATGAATAGTGTCAAGTGTCCTATGGTATGACATACTTGGTAAAGCAAACACGTAAATATAGAATCGAGATAACAACTCTCTAAGTGACGTTACACGACTCCGCGTACGGCGTCGACACCTGAATATTATTCGGACGTTAAGCAACATCTCTCGGTCCTAGGTTGAACATGTATATCACAAAAAATAAATCAAGCAAATAATATTAAGGCAATTACTGCAAGTTTGGCAAGGTACACATGCTTGGGGTTTGAACTCCTTTAGTTGCTCTGATAACAGCAAAATCTTCAGGTACACCTTCGGATGCTGGAACAAACATTATCATCACTCTCAGAACACATAAAATAGTTAGGATTGACTACCCATAAGTCTGATTTGGACACAGGGGCAGAATTAACAGTTTCTGTTCAAAGCGGGGTCCACATGTGGCCCACTTCGCACCGAAAAATGTACCAGAGACAAAGTTCTCCAAATTTATTAAACTTAGTATTTACAAGTCCAGAATAATGATACGAACCCAACGGAATATCCAGAACTGGATTTCAATGAGCCGATCATGAAATTGCCCGTCAAGTGGAGCCGTGGGGCCCACGATACGGGATTTTGTCAACGTTCTCAAAATCAAACCAAAATTGGGTCATAAGACCAGTGTAACACTATGAATCAAATGGCACAAGTTTCCTTGTGAACGACAAGCACACACGCAATTATTACGAGTGTTAGAACAGGCCTGATACGGGACTTTTTTACGGATACGCGTTGATTCCGGTGTGCACGCACATCCAAATCAACTTTCGCAAAATCCCACATGTCCGCATTAACGATACGCGCCTTTTGATGCAATTCGCACAAGACGAAGCCGACTTGTTTAGCGGGACGCACCCAGTTTTGAGAAATTTTGGGTTTTAAAAACCAAGTTTTTGGTCAACTTCACCCGCGAATAAAACACAACTTACAGTAAAATAAAATAAACTAATTACAGGGTTTAAAACTTGGTTATGTTGTCTAATGTTCAAGCGGAATTTCAAAATAATAACCAGGTTAGGAGAAAAATTGCCATGAATATTAGGGTTCGGGACAGTTTCTGAACTCCAAAATTGGGTTATTTTTCTTGTTTTTGCATCGCGGTTTACGATCGACACAGGACACGATACCCTAATCTAATTATGCAAGGTTAGAGAGGGTCATGCTGCGATCGCAACGCAACAGGCCGATCGAAAATCGATGCGACAAGGAGGAAGAAAAACTTACTGGGATGGTGCACGTTAGCAGCGGCAGCAGGTTGTTGTGGCTGTTGCGGCTGCTGGTGGATCGTGGTGGTGCTGGTAGTAGTGGCGGGTCTTCGTCGTTGCTGGAGTTGGCGAGGTCGTCGTCGGTCGGAGGTGAAAAAGAAGATGTCAGAATCGCGGCGGAGTCGGTGACCAGGGTCGGGGTGAGTCATGGTGTGGCCGAAGGTGATGACGGTAGGGTTTTATATAGGGAGAGGGCCATGGCGGTTACGGGGAGAGGCCGGAGTGGTCGTCGGGGGTTTCGGGGGGGTCGCGGGGGTGTCACGACGGAGTCGTCGGGAACGGGGGGTCATGGGTGTGCGGGTGATGGGTATCCACTGTAGAAGTGGGTCGGGTACGGGTCGTGTATGGGTAGGATTTAGATCTATTAGGGTAGGGTTGGTTCGGTTGGGTTCAGTTTGGTTTGGTTTGGTTCAGTTCAAGCTGGTTCGGTCTAGTTTATCTAAAAATAATATTATTTGCTATTTAAAAATAGTTTTTGAGCCCAATAAATCTTAGAAAAATTACACAACATCATATTATTAATCATATACTCAAAAATATAATTTTTATAATATTTAAATACTTAATTTAATACACAAAATATTAATCCCTGAAGGACATTTATTTTAAATAATTAAAAATCACAGAAAATTCCTACAAATTCATATTTTAATTTCTAAAAAAAATCGGATGTTTACAATCTACCCACCTTAAAAGAATTATGTCATCGCAATTAAGAGAACAAAACATAACCGGTCAGAAGAGATGACGCGGTTGCAAGACATGTTTGAAGCACGACACAAAGAATAAGGAATCATGAAGAAGGAAAAATTGAGAGAAATGCTGAGGGTTTTGTTCAAGCAGAACATGTAGTGAAAGAATAAAAACTGTTTCCTAGGAAATGAGAGATAAGTAACTCAAGAGTAAAAGAGTCTGGTTAGAACGAAGATCGACTACAGCTTATGAAAACTTGGGTACTAGTTACTAATCTAGACTAACAAGTTTATGCTAGCATAATACTAGGCTTAGGCTAGGAAAATGATCTAACACGCACGTGCTAAAGTATTACTAGAAATAGATAGCTATGATAAAACTTAAATCTTACTCATATTCGCTACTCCTCGAGTATGTGCGTCCTCCACTGTCATCGCAAAAGCATGTCCACGTCCTTGCGGTGGTGCCCTCTGTTGTTGCTGGGCCTGCTGGAAGAGTGTTGCTCGTAGTGCCAAGGGTGGTCTTCGCTGATATCCTCCTGATGTTGGTAAAGCTTGTCGGTTTACTATCGGTGCTCTTTCTCGACGCTCAGGGCAATCCCTTACCAAATGCTGATTGGATTCGCAAGCTAAACATAATCCTAATTTAAGTCTACACTCCCTCCCAATATGGCCTACTTGACAGTAGGGACAAGTAGGAAGGATTAGGGATTGTGTGTAATCACCCGTAATTTCAAAATTTTAAAAATGAATTTTTAAAATTTTCTGGATTTTTTCTGTAATTTTTAAATAATTAAAACTAAGGTATTTTTGAAAGTAAATAATTTTAAATGATTTTAATCAACATTAAAATATTATGAAAATAATATTTTTAGGTGTAAAATAAAATATTAGACATAGGGTAATTTTTCTGGAATTTAGTGGACCCCGGAAACATTTTTAAAGACCTAAAAACTAAGTTATTTAATAAACTAATAAAAAACCCAAATAAACTCGGTTTATTTCTGAACCAAACCAACCGGTTTAACCAAACTAACTTAAACCGAACCCTGTCTAAACCAACCCTAGCGGGTCGGATCCGTGCCCGTTAGCCGACCCGACCCGCTAACCCATTACCCGTACCATTGCATATCAGATCGAGTCGGATCCGAATCTCACAACCCGACCTGACCCGACCCGATTCTTCAGGGCTACAGTAACCGTCAGCAGCCCGACTGTGGCGATTCTGCTCCGCCGCCCTCCGCCGTAACTCGCCGACGTCTCTTCCCTTTCGCCTACCCTCTCCGCCGCGATCCCGGCCACCGCTTCGCCTCTGCAACGCCCAACGTCGCCAGCCTCTTCCCCTTCACTTTCCATAAACCCCACCGGCCGACGGCCCGACTTCTCCCCGCTCCCTATTTAAACCCGTCTCCTCTGCCTCCATCGCTCATCCCCACCGCCGCCTGACCCGTAACAGCCCCGGCCGAGCTCCATCACCAACACCACCGTAAACACCCCCAGCTGACTCAGCCGCCACCACGATCCTCCATCGCTCTCCTCCGGCTGCTTACCCCAAACTCGATCACCACCACCGCCTCACCACCGTAGCTAGCTGCCACTGCCACCCGAGCCTCCGCCGAGGATCCCTGAGACCCGCCTCCACTAGTGCCGCCTCCGCAGAGTTTCTCTGGCCGCCTCCGCCAGCACGCCACCCCGACTCCAGAGCCGCAGCCCGACGACGGCGAGAAACCCTAGCCCTAGCCGCCTCGCGGATCGCATTTTTCAGCCCTCTTTGGAGCCCTGTTCAGGTAGCTGTTTCTCTCTCCTAGCTGCCCATTTTTCGTTCCGTCTGCTGTGATGTGTAGACTGCGTGACCCTCTCGATACCCGTGCAACTCGCTCGGTGTGTCGCGTCCTGTGGCGATCGCAAACTGCGACCCAAAATTAGGAAAATATGTACCCTATTTTTCTCCGAAACTGAGTGCGCCCCACTAAACGAGACGACTTGGTCGTGTGCGGACTTCACCGAAAGGTGCATGCCGTTAATACGGACGTGTGGGATTTTGCGAAAGTTGATTTTGATGTGCGTGCACACCGAAATCAATGCGTATCCGTCGATAACACCCCGTATCAGCCATGTTCTGTAACTCATTGTAACTTCGTGTACGTACATCATATCAAAACGAAACTTGTGCTATCGGACTCATAGCAATATGCTGGTCCTGTGACCCAAGTTTGGTTCGATTCTAAGAACGTTGACAAAATGGCGTATTGTGGGCCCCACGGCTCTACTTGACGGGCGATTTTGTGATCGGCTCATCGGAATCCAGTTTTGGATGTTCCGTTGAGTTCGTATTGTCGTTCTGGACTTGTTGACATAAGTTTGACGAATTTAGAGAACATTGTCTCTGACATATTTTTTGGTGCGAAGCGGGCCACATGTGGACCCCGCTTTGACCAGAAACTGTCATTTTTGCCCGTGTCCAAGTTGGACTCAAGGACAGGCAATTCTAGCTATTTAATATTTTTTTAAACTGATGGTAATATTTATTACAGCTTTTGGAGGAGTACCTGTAGATTCCGCCGATACCGGAACAGCTGTTGGTATCCAAACCCCAGGCAAGTGTACCTTGCCAACCTTGCAGTTCTTATTATATATTATTTCTTTGATTTATTTCTATATTGTATCTGTTCAACCTAGGACCGTGTGATATTACTAAGCGTCCGAATAATATTCGGGTGCCAACACCGTACGCGGAGTTGTGTAACGTCACCTAGAGATGGATATCGAGACCCTTTACATTCTTGTGCTTGCATTAACATGTACGTCATACCCAGGACACCTGATACTATTCATGAGATGGAATCTTCCTGAGATATTCATGGTAATTCTGTATAGGTTACAGGATTTGTGACATAGACATTATATTCATAGCTATTATATGACTTGTTGCATTAGTATGATCTTGCGTGACATGGACATGAGACGTTGTGGACATGAGACATGTGATTACATTGGGTGGGGAGAGACACACAGGCTATAGGTTATTTTATATATATATTTATTATTGTGAGACCGTAAATTCTATATCAGAGCTAGGCACATTACGTGATATTACTGCTACCGGCTTCCCGACACAGAGCTTGTAGCGGTCTAAGCCTGAGTACTAGTGATGCTCTCACTTGCATTTCACTTAGATGGTTACATAGTTACCCTATTTGTTTTATTTACTATTGCACTGCATTTATTTTGGCTTGTGTTATTTTGTACCTTGCTATGACCCCTGAGGACCTAGATTCTGGATTATGTCCCCAGGTTTAGCAGAGGATTTCTATCCTGAGGTATACGGGACAGGAGCAGAAGCAGGAGCAGGAGCTGACACAGGAGCTGAACCGATCCCCGAGGACGAGGTAATGGCTGAGGACTTCTCTTAAGTATTTGTTATTCTAACTCAGTATTTGCTTTATTTAGACTCTTTTGTTTCTGGTCTGTTGAACCAGGTATCAGACTTATATCGGGTTGTTTCCCGATTTACTTTATTGAGACTTGTTGTTGGTTTTTATTTGATTTTGCTGATGTTGATCATATTTACCTTCCATGGATGAGATTAGTTTGTGAAATATTTAGTAGACTTTATTTTGTGTTACAGCTTAAGTACACCCTGATGGATCCATTAAATAGGATTTGTCCATCGGTGTGTGCTGCTGGCCATTGCCACGTGTCTAGTCCCTCGATATTTTGGGACTGGGGCGTGACATTGTGATACTACTCTCTATGGTGGTTTCATCTGGGATCGCTTTGCAGCTCTTTCTTGCTGTGGTCGATCTGGTGCTGGTATGAATGGCCATTTTAGGCTGGACTCTTTCCTGGTGACGCACTCCTTGCGTCAAGCTGCAGCAAGGACGTCCGAGTAAGAAGTAGGTACAATAAAGCCAATCTATCTATGTAGCTCAAAGTTAAGTCCGTCGAAGAACTTCTCCGCCTTCTCCTCTTCTGTCGGGATCAGGGTAGGGACGAAGCAACTCAAACGGATGAACTCCACATTGTACTTTTCCACTGTCATATTGTCTTGAACTTGTCCGAAAGTTTCGATCGAGCAATAGTTGGAATGTACATCTCCTGAAACAGTCTAGAGAACTCCTTCCAAGTGACTTGGTCTGGTCCGAGCCGTGTCTCCTCAGATAGCCACCAGTGATGTGCATTGCCCGTCAACTGCATCCGGATGGCAGTCATCCAACGCTCTCTTGGAAGCTCAGCTGCTTCTAATTTGTGTTGAGTGTTTGTGAGCCACTCATGAACTTTTGTGGGCTCCTCCTTGCCTGAAAAGGTACGAGGCTTCAGCTGGCAAAAATCGGTGATAGATCACGTCGATGGCCGTCTAGCTGGTGGGTTCGCCTGCTCCAGTACGATCACTATACTGTTTCTCAGGTTCTCTGTCTCATGACGCTGAGCCTCTTGATGAATCTGCTGTTGGGCTTGCATCATTGCGTAGAAAATTTGGAACATCTGCTGACCATCCATAGGCTGTCATGGTAAAAAAATGGGCATCGGTGGAGTAAACTGCGGCGGTGGTGGAATATCATCTCGTCGAAATCTTGAGGTATGTTGACCTGCTTGATTGCTTTGTTTAGCTGATTGGCCTCTACCCACTGGTGTCACTCCATCGTCGTAGGTGATAACTATAACTTGTGATGTTTCTACGGGAGTCTCATTGCTTGCTTGTGAATCTATTACTCTGTATCCAAAATAAACTATAAGAGATGCACAGAGGAATCAAGGCAGGATGCAAGTCAAGAAATTATTTTGAAATCGATATAGAGGTCAAGAATGAATTAATCAAGAGGATGAGATCCTATAACTTATCCTATCTTAATCGCAGGCTTGCTCAGTTTCTTAGTTGAAACCGAAGCAACATGGTCGTAGACATGCATGGGCTACCACAAAAACCATGTCACGCCCCAGTCCCAAAATACCGAGGGACTAGCCATGTGGCAATGGCCAACAGTACACTCCAATGGGCAAACCCAATTTAATGGACCTGTTAGAGTATACTTAAGCTGTAAAAAAAATATAATGGTCTACGATAAATGTCACAGTCTAATTCTAATCTCATCCACAGAAGGTAAACATAAATATCAATTGTCAAACTAATCAAAGAGAAATATAATCCAACAAGTCTCAACAAAATGTCATGGGGAACAACCCGAATATAAGTTTAGTACAATAATCCAAGAGTCATGAAAATAAAGTATCTAGAAACAGAAATGGCTGAGTATATGACAAAATACTCAGGAGAAATCCTCTGGCACAACCTCGTCCTCCGATGCTGGTACTGCTCCGGTGTCTGCTCCGTTCCAGTATACCTCGGGGTAGATTTCCTCTGCTATACCTGGGGACATAATCCGGATCCAGGTCCTCAGGGGATATAGCAAGGTACAAGAATAATTCAAGCCAAATAAAATACAGTATATAAAAATATATCAACAGGGCAAACTATGTAACCATTTATGTGCAATGCAAATGAGAGCATTAATCATACTCAGGCTGAAACTACTATAGGCTCTGTGTCGAAAAAATTCATAGCAGCATTTATTATCTCGAAGGGCCAGTACGTGTGCCAAAGCTCTGGTTAGAGTCTAAGGCACTCCTAGAATATATATATATATATATATATATATATATATATATATATATATATATATATATATATAACATAATCAGCCTTTAGTATGGTAAAACTCTCCCCACCCAATGTAACCTCACGTCTTATGTCCATAACACGCAAGATCATGACCTCTAACTATTACAGCGAGTCATAATGATATCTCTATATATGCAAGTCTATGTCACGAATCCTGTAAGCCTATACAGAATCACCATGAATAACTCAGGAAAATTCTGTCTCATGAATAGTGTCAAGTGTCCTATGATATGACGTACATGGTAAAGCAAGCACGTAAATATAGAATCGAGATAACAACTCTCTAAGTGACGTTACACGACTCTGCGTACGGCGTCGACACCCGAATATTATTCGAACGTTAAGCAACGTCTCACGGTCCTAGGTTGAATAGGTACATCACATAAAATAAATCAAACAAATAATATTAAGGCAATTAGTGCAAGTTTGGCAAGGTACACTTGCCTGGGGTTTAAACTCCTTCAGTTGCTCCGGTAACAGCGAAATCTTCAGGTACGCCTCCGGATGCTGGAACAAACATTACCATCACTCTCAAAAGATATGAAATAGCTAGAATTGACTACCCATAAGTCTGATTTGGACACAGGGGCAGAATTAACAGTTTCTGGTCAAAGCGGGGTCCACATGTGGCCCACTTCGTACCAAAAAATATGCCAGAGACAAAGTTTTCCAAATTCATCAAACTTAGTGTCTACAAGTCCAGAACGATGATACGAACCCAACGGAATGTCCAAAACTGAATTCTGATGAGCCGATCACGAAATTGCCTATCTAGTGGAGTCGTGGGGCCCACGATACGGGATTTCGTCAACTTTCTCAGAATCGAACCAAACTTGAGTCACAGGACCAGCGTTACGCTAAGAATCCAATGGTGTAAGTTTTGTTGCGAAACGACAAGCACACACGCAATTATGACGAGTGTCAGAACAGGTCCGATACGGGGCTTTTCGACGGATACGTGTTGATTCCGGTGTGCACGTACATCCAAATCAATTTTTACGAAATCTTACATGTCCGCATTGACGATACGCGCCTTTCGATATAATTCGCATATGACGAATTCGCCTTGTTTAGCGGAACGCATCCAATTTTGGAAAATTTTTTGTTTTAAAAATCAAGTTTTTAGTCAACTTCACCCGCGAATAAAACACAAATTACACCAAAATAAAATAAACTAATTATAGGGTTTAAAACTTGGTTATGTTGTCTAATTTACTGTTCAAGCGGAATTTCAAAATAATAACCAGGTTGGAAGAAAAATGGCCATGAACATAGGGGTTCGGGACAGTTTCTGAACTCCCAAATTGGGTTATTTTTTCTGTTTTTGCGTCGCGGTTTGCGATCGACACAGGACACGATACCCCAATATAATTATGCAGGGTTCGAGAGGGTCATGTTACGCTCATAACGCAACAGGACGATCAAAAATCGATGTGACGAGGAGGAAGAAAAACTCACCGGGACAGGGGTAGGCCACAATGTATGACGCGTGAACGGGGCTGGTGGCGGTGCACGTCGGCGGTGGCAAGTTGTTGTGGCTGATGTGGCTGTTGGTGGGTCATGGTGGTGTTCGTAGTGGTGGCGGGTCTTTGTTGTTGTCGGAGTTGGCGAGGTCGTCATCGGCCGGAGGTGGAGAAGAAGAAGTCAGAATCGCGACGGAGTCGGTGACCGGAGTCGGGGTGAGTCGTGGTGTGGCCGAAGGTGATGGCGGTAGGGGGTTTATATAGGGAGAGGGCCGCGGAGTTACGGGGAGAGGCCGGAGTGGTCGCTGGGGGTTTCGGGGGGGGGTCGCGGGGGTGTCGCGGCAGAGTCGTCGGGAATGGGGGGTCGTGGGTGTGCGGGGGATGGGTATCCACTGTAGCAGTGGGTCAGGTACGAATAGGATATAGATCCTTTATGGTGGATTTGGTTCGGTTTGGTTCAGTTTGGTTTGGTTTGGTTCGGTTCAAGCTGGTTCGGTCTGGTTTATCTAAAAATAATATTATTAGCTATTTAAAAATAGTTTTTGAACCCAATAAATTCTAGGAAATTACACATCATATTATTAATCATACACTCAAAAATGTAAATTTTATAATATTTAAATACCTAATTTAATACACAAAATATTAATCCCTGAAGGACATTTATTTTAAATAATTAAAAATCACAGAAAAAGTCAAAAAATTTATATTTTAATTTCTAAAAAAAATTCGGGTGTTTACACCATGACCGACCCCCCCTTTCAAACCCGCGGACCCCTCTATGCTGTCGACCCCTTCTCTCTCTCTCTCTCTCTCTCTCTCTCTCTCTCTCTCTCTACCCATATATATATATATATATATATATATATATATATATATATATATATATATATATATATATATATATATATATATATATATATATATATATATATATATATATAACCATAACATAAAATCTTCCCATCTAAAACCCTAAGTTTCTCTCCTACCTCCATCACCCTAGCCACCACCTCCAAGCCATCTACACCCTCCTCCTCACGTGGACATGCCATCTCCTCCATCCAAGAACCCTAGTTCTTCATCCTTCTCTCTCTCTCTCTAATAAGTCTCATTCTTCCTCCAACCTCTCTAATGTGTATGAGTGCATGAATAAATATATATATATATATATATATATATATATATATATATATATATATATATATATATATAATTTTATATGTTTTTTTAACCCATTGTCATGTTCTTCATTATAGGATTTTATTTTAGTGTTTGCATGTAAAGATTTGAACCCATGAATGCATGTATGCACCCATAGGTAAAAATCTTGATTAAATTATGTTAATAATAAAGAAATATGATATTTAAATTATTTTTATCCATATTTTTACTGATTATTTTAGAATATTAAATTATTATTATTTTGGGATAACTTGTATGTACAATGGGAAGGGTGACCTAGTTTTATGTTTTCTCCAAAATTCTGCATCGAACCCTTCTAAAACTTTGTAGATAATTAATATATGATGTTATTAACCTATACTAAATTTAGTTTTAATATATTTTTCTGAAAATATTATTTTTGATTTAAATAGTTTTTATGAATATAAAGTCACATTGTTGACATAGTTTTGATGTATGCATGTTGGAGACCCTTGGACTTTGTTAGGACTTAATAGTAGATGGAAAACCTAATTTTTCTAGATGGGTTACTATTTTTCTAGAATATATATTCTGAAATTTAATAAATAAATATAAATTTTATGTATATGATGTCACAACAACCATGTACCACCCATTTTTGCATGCATACTAGCAAGTTTGATTGTCATCCCTAATAGGATCAACTTGTAGATGGTAAAACTCTATTATATTTTTGTATGGATAAAAGAAATAATATTTATTATAATTATTACTGATTTTTACATATTTATTCAGATTTTTATTTCTATTTAGAAAATTAGAATTCTAAGTGTTTTATGTAACAAGTTGATCTAGTTTTAACAAAACTTGACCTCGACAATTTCAGACTTAAACCCCGACCAAAAATCTATGTTTTCTACATCTAAAATTATATTATGTTATTTTAATTTTAATTTTTAAGTATTTATTCCAGAATTATCTATTTATTAAAATTTTATTTTATTGATTTGTCGGTAACCTGTTATGACCTAGTTTTGGTTTTTACTTGATTTTTGACTCATAGAAATTATAGGAGATGACCCTATCACTAAAAACCTTATTTCTAATAAAATTTTCAGAATTATTTTTTGATAATTAATGACTTTAAAAAGGATTTTTGGTAATGTTTAACCACTAGTAATATTTTGAGGGCTACTTACTTGCATGTGCAATCAACGTAGAAATAAGAACTAGTTAAACCTAATTATGTCACGACCCGCACCCGGATTTTGGAGCACGAGTACGTAGGTACGTCCAGCCTATGCCGCAGCATCGGCGGTATAACGCTGTCTAGGTCATGATACTATCTAAACAATCCCACACGAGCATCCAACTCCATAAGGAGACACGGATAACACAATATAATATGAACAACATACTCAATCACATAACTACAGCACGATAAGATATCGAAGAAATAAATAAAATGCAACGCAAGTCTAAATAGTAATAATCTAACTCAACAATAATATCCAAGTCTCAACAAAGTATGCCGGAGACAAATCTGGTACCATAAACTGCTAAAAGAAACTAACTAGATAACTAGTGATTCCGGCTAGACCTCTCGGAATCATAACTGAACTACCAGGTCCAAGTCTGCAGCTACTCTCCCTGTGGTCCATAAAATGTCGGACACCAGTCCTCTAAGGCATAGTCTGGAAAAATATTTTCAGTCAGGATGGAGCAAAGTACATCTCAAATAACAGTTACATTTAATTGATAAGGACTATAAAACAATAAACAGATGATGCTATATACTGAGAGAAGACAATGAATAAATGCAATGTCAAAAATAAAGAAACAGGCAATATAGGCAATATGGTACAGTCAGTGCATATATGAAATGAAGAGAACGAGGTACAATATCATATACGGGTGATGTAGTATATGAACTAAAATAGAGAATTGTAACTATTCTAAGTGTTTGAAATAGTAGCTTCGATATGTGATCGGCTTGGGAACATGTACGAGAGCTATATGGCCTGGCTAATCATACGTGAGGTGTATGATTAACACTAACATTATTCTATACTTGTACAATATGGATTTGATCACATTTCTCACTAACTACTTCCCCGCCCCCAACTAGTACAGTGGATCCAACCATGACACGTCACGATACACGAGCAATATCCAATATATTATGTACAAGGTCTACATATCAATATCGTGTACAATGTCAATACGATAACCAATATAACATCTTATGACTGCAGATCCAATCTATATACTAGTCCATGTAGCACAGTGTCAAAAATCAGATGTAACATTTCTAGATACTGGAATTATAGAAATTATCAAATAATAGAAATTATCAGAGAATGTACTCTCCTTGTGTCCTTAGCTGGTAATATCAATGTCCTATTCCAGAGTATCGTCTGAATGATCCAACAGTCCTATAGACATATCATATAATATAATATTTGCATCAGATGTTACACTAATACACAATCATAAATATATTGAAATCAGGGGCTACGCTAGGTATGACACTGGTCAACGAGGGTCAAGTGTGCGTCTAATTGCGCGGGTGTCGCTTCTGTTATTGCTATGCAAGACAGACAGACAGTAATAATACGGGTCTTGCCAATACGTGAGTGTACATATGGCAGTCTTCTAATAATTTACAGGGTTACAGGTCAATATAAATACGGGGTATCCATAATTTTACTCGGGTCTCCTAGTACATTTATAATTATACATATTATCAATTAGCATATATCATTAATTACTTATAATATATATATATATATATATATATATATATATATATATATATATATATATATATATATATATATATATATATATATATATATATATGTGTGTGTGTGTATAACAAATAATTACATACAAAATATGTATATGTGTATATACACTAATAGAATTTTATACTATATATATATATATATATATATATATATATATATATATATATATATATATATATATATATATATATATACCACATATTTATATATATATATAACAACCAATAATTATATGTATACAAAAGAATACATATACTGAATAGATATATACATATACCAAGTGAAAATATACATATACTATATTTATATATATATATATATATGTACCAATTGAATGCATATACCAATACATACATACCAACATATAGCATACACATACCAATATACATACACCCATCAAATACGTACACGCATATGTGTACGCAAGGGGAAGAACGCGAACCTATATGCGTGCACGGGATCGGTAATGATGACGGTGTCCACGAGGTTGAGGATGACGATGACGATGATGAAGGTGACAATGATGATGACGAAGATGACGACGATGGCGACGATGACGAGACGATGACGAAGACGACGAAGACGACAAAGATGATGATGATGGTGTGGGGTGGTGGTACTGGTGGTGTAGGGTGGTGGTACTGGTGGTACGGGGGTGGTGCTGGTGGTGAACGGGGTGGTGGAGAGTTCAGGTGGGGGAGGCTCGGCTGGTCAGTTCGTTCTGGCCGGTCGAGTGCTTCAGGCGAGCGGCGGGGATGGAGGAGCAGGGGATGGAAGAGGAGGAGGAGGGTTCGTGTGGACGAGGGAGTGGTGGTTCGTGCAGACGACTGTGGAAGCAGCGGGTGGTCGGGATTGGGTGAGGCAGAGGTAGGAACTCGACTGGAGGAGGAGCGGGTGGCCGGTTTGGTTCAGCTTGGCCGAATGTGGTGGAAGGAAGGAGATGGATGGGTGGTTGCAGCAGGAGGGGGAGTTTGTGGTGACTGGAGGTGCTGTAGAGATGACGGCCGGGGTCGGCGGATGAAAGTCGGGGTCGTGGGAAGGTGGTCGGAGATGGAAGAGTGGCTGGGAAGAGGTTGGCCGGATGTGGTGATGGTGGTTCAGTTGGTTTTATTTTCTCTTTTTTTTTTAAAGAAGGAGGAGAAGAAGTGAAGAAGAAGAAGAAGAAGAAGAAGAAGAGAATGGGAAAAATGCTACGGTTGTGTATGGAGAAGAGGGAGGAGAGAGAATATGTGGGGTTTTCCAAGGTGTAGGGATTAGGGCATGCTTGGGAAAGGGTGCATGAAGAGACATTATATAGGGGAGGGTGATGTAGAGTGTGTGGTGATGATGAGTCCCATTTTGAATGGGTGGCTCAGATCCAACATGAGGAAATTATTCATACAAAGGAGAGGGGTTAGGTTGACTAGTCAAAGAATTAGGGCTTCTCCATTTGGCTTGAACCAATGGGGTGTTGACACCTAATACAATATTTGCAAATAAGCCCCTTAAATTTGAGTATTTGCACAAACACATAAAATGATGAAAAATTGGTGGGCTATTTTGGTGTTTGGTATTTTGTAAGGTGAGGGGGTATTGTGTGTTTTGCATGGGCTTAATTAATGGGGGTATTTGGATTAAATTGGGTTAAAATAGGATTAGTCAAAGTTGGTATCCCCAATTTAATTAAAGAATAAATGTAACTGGTGTTCTAAAATTAATTGAAGGTACATGGGACTAAAATTAAGTGGGACAGAAATGTCATGAATGAAGAAGACTCAGAACAGAATATTATCCTAATTTGGGTTGCTCAAAATGGATCAAGATTGTGTCTCCAATTTTGATTGGAACGCACAACGATACAAAGTTGGATTTTATTTAGAATTAAAATAAACGTCCGCGACGAATATTGTGCGGCTAAAATGAAGCACAAGAGAGCATAATTATGAGTTACACAAAGGTCATGAAAGGTGTAGGCTTGGTGTCAGTCTTTGACCCTTTAATTGGTCTGGCTAAATGGGTTGAGTTGGTGTCTCAAAATTGATGGCAATGACACAGGTACGCGACACAGGATTAAATAATAGATTTCGGATATGGGAAGTTGTGAAATTAAATTAGAGCACAAAGGATTATGATTTTGAGTGACGGGAAACTCCAGCGCCTAAGTTGGCGTATCAAGTCTAGAATGCAACAATTTGTTAGAAATTATGGGCTAATGTTGGGCTCTGAATATTGCAACAACGGTAGGGAACACTCCATATAAAGGCAATAAGAGTCCAGAGAAGACCACAACTTGGATAACCAGCACCAGAAAGCTTTTGGAGGTATCACAGCTGCTTACGGACTTATGGATGACAGGCATGAGGACTCAGGTAGAAGGGAACGCTCATCACTGGTAGGAATCGATGGAGCGCCAATTGGGTACACACTAGACTTGGGAGCAATTCTTGGATTACTTTGAGAAGAAATACTTTTTGGCCACTATGAAGGATGCATTATACAACCAGTTTCTCCATCTAGAGCAGGAAAACAAGATGGTCGATGAGTATGACTCGGTGTTTAGCCACCTCAGTAGATATGGCATCGTTTTGATACCCAATAACTTGGACAAAGCTAAAAGATTTTATCACAGACTGGCTAAGGAGCTTTAATACTATACCAGCTCACAGTCCCTTATGCTGAATTATTGATGGAGGCTAGGATTCAGGAGGCCATCAGTAGGAGAAAAGGGAATCAACAAAGAATTCAACAAGAACCAGCAAAGATGCAGCAAACAGGGCCTCTCAGACGACCAATAGGACATCAGCAGTAACAGAGGATGGTACCCTACCAGCTTAGAGAGTCTCTGACTTTTCATTTCTGCGGCAAGAAGGGGCACCTACAATGGGAGTGCAGGAAGAAACTGGGGACTTGCTTGATCTGTGGAAGGGGACAGCATCAGGCTCAGGATTATATGCAGCGTAGAGCCATAGTTCCATTGGGAGGGCAGAAGCCAGCAGTACCGGCACCGAAAAAAACCAACCAAGGAGGTGGATTACCTCGTCCTCCTGCTAGGAGGTCAGAAGAGAGAACCTCCATTGGCATCGCAGACAGTGTAGTTCGAGAGAGCCAGACAGCAGGCATGAGCTCAGAGGCAAGGACGGGTGTTTTTACTGGCTCATGGAGGAGAAGAGACTGAAGGAGAGGCTATTATATGTATTATTCTAGTCGAATCAGTACCTGCCACTATTTTATTCGATTCTGGGGCCATTTTTTCATTCATATCATCTAGATTTGTAGTAATGCATAGAATAGCTACTTCACCCTTACCTAAGTGTTGGAAGATTCTTACCGGGGGAGGAATAGTGCTTGTAACTAGTATCTGTAGGACTTTTTCAGTTTTTCTTTGTGGTCAGGAGATGAGAGCTCGACTTTTGGTATTTCCAATACCAAATTTTAATGTAGTATTGGGGATGGATTGGCTTAGCCAATATCATGCAGTATTAGATTGCCATAAAGGTTATGCTATCTTTAAACCGCCAGGTCAGCTAGAGTTTGAGTTTATTAGAGGAACTATAGAGAAGGGAGTAGGCTAATTTGGTGGAGCTTGGATGGCGATGGAAGTAGAGCCGCCACCGATTATTGAGAAGTTTGCAAATGTCTTTCCAGACGAGTTATCGGGTCTGCCACCGGACAGAGAAGTCAAGTTCACTATTGAGTTTGTACCGGGAGCAGTGCCGATATCTTCTAATGTGTATCGGCTAGCAAAGAAGGAGCTAGATGAGCTGAAGGTACAGTTGCAAGAGTTGCAAGACAAGGGATTCATCAAGCCAAGTGCATCCCCTTGGGGAGCCCCAGTGTTGTTCGTGCCAAAGAAAGATGGAATAGTCCGTATGTGCATCGACTACAGAGCCCTTAATGCAGTAACCATCAAGAATAAGTATCCTCTGTCGCGGATTGACTACTTGTTCGACCAACTAACAGGAGCACATGTGTTTTATAAGATTGATCTGAGATCAGGATACTATTAAGTAAAGATAAGGCGTGAGGATATTCAGAAGACGGCTTTCAAGACTCGCTATGGTCACTACGAGTTCTTGGTAATGTCCTTTGGATTGACAAATGCACCAACTGTGTTTATGAACTTAATGAACCGAGTATTCCATCAGCACTTGGACCAGTTTATGGTCGTATTCATCAATGACATCCTGGTGTACTCAAAGAGCGATGAGGAGCATGAGAAACATTTGAGGAAGGTGCTAGAAATATTAAGACATCAGAAGTTATATGCTAAGTTGACCAAGTGTGAGTTTCTCCTAGATTATGTCTATTTTCTTAGACATGTTATCTCGGGAGAAGGCATATCAGTGGATCCAGCTAAGATATCAACAGTAGAGACGTGGTCGACCCTAACCGACGTCTCAGAGGTACGGATTCTAGGACTTGCCGGATATTACCGAAGGTTTATGGAAAATTTTGCGAGGATTGTAGAGCCTATGACAAGATTGACCCGCAAGGTATGATAAATATATGATTTTATATGTGTAGAGCCTATATATATATGATTTTATATGTGTTTTCAATCCATTGTCATGTTCTTCATTGTATGATTTTATTTTAGAGTTTGCATGTAAATATTTGAACCCATGAATGCATGTATGCACCCATAGGTAGAAACCTTGATTAAATCAAGTTAATAATAAATAGATATGATGTTTAAATTATTGCTATGCATATTTTTACTGGTTATTTCAGAATATTAAATTATTATTATTTTGGGATAAATTACATGTACAATGGAAGGGTGACCTAGTTTTATGTTTTCTCCAAAACTCCGCATCTAACCCTTCTAAAACTTTGTAGATAGTTAATATATGATATTATTTACCTATATTAAATTTAATTTTTAATATATTTTTGGAAATATTATTTTTTATTTAAATGGTTTTTATGCATACAAAGTCACCTAGTTGACATAGTTTTAATGTATGCATGTTGGAGATCCTTGGACTTTGTTAGGACTTAATAGTTGATGGAAAACCTAATTTTTCAAGATGGGTTACTATTTTTTAGAATATATATATTCTGAAATTTATTAAATAAATATAAATTTTATGTCTATGATATCACAACAACCATGTATTATCCCTTTTTGCATGCATACTAGCAAGTTCGATTGCCAACCCTAATAGAATCAACTTGTAGATGGTAAAATGCTAATTATTATTTTTTGTATGAATAAAAGAAATAGTATTTATTGTAATTATTACTTATTTTTACATATTAATTTAGATTTTTATTTCTATTTAGAAAATTAGAATTCTAGGTATTTTATGTAACAAGTTGATCTAGTTTTGACAAAACTTAACCTCGACAATTTCAGACTTAAACTCCGACCAAAAAATCTATATTTTCTACATTTAAAATTATATTATGTTATTTTAATTCTTATTTTTAAGTATTTATTCCAGAATTATCTATTTATTAAAATTTTATTTTATTGACTTGTCGGTAACCTGTTATGACCTAGTTTTGATTTTTACTTGGTTTTTGACTCATAGAAATTATAGGAGGTGACCCTATCACTAAAAACCTTATTTTCTAATAAAAATTCCAGAATTAATTTTTGATAATTAATGTCTTTAAAAGGGATTTTTGGTAATGTTTAACGACTAATAATATTTTGAGGGCTAGTTACTTGCAAGTGCAATCAACGTAGAATTAAGAACTAGTTAATAACCTAATTATAACTTGATAGTAAGAGTTTAATTAGTATAATAATTAATTGGTAGGTGTTCGTGACGTTCCTGTGGAGAGCTCCGGACCAGAATTATTGTGCTCGCATCTTGGCTTGGAAGGCAAGTACACCTTGCTTGTTTGTATTGTGCAGTTTACATATGCCTAGCTCTTTTTATTTGTTAGCCGTGTGAACGCGTCTTAGAGTAGCTGACGTACCAGTTATGTTATAAAGATACATAGTATCTTCTGACCTGACACTATTTTAAACATGTTCACTGAGTAAGTGAGTGCATGGACTGGCGTGTTCACTGGCCATCAATACGTGAGTTCGCGTCTTGTGTTAGGTATTGGTGTTAGTTTGGGTTCTTGATTTTATTGACATTGTTGCATTATGTATGCACTGCGTATACGGTTTGGATAGTTCATTGGGAGGAAAGAATCTGCTAGTAAGTGTATGGGATTTCTTTTTCTTACTATACTTGAAAATGGTACAACTGTGTAATCTCCGAGTTATATGGAACGCCTGGTGGGACGACTGTTCTTCTATTTCTCCCCCCTCATGTGCCTTTAGAGATGTCTCGAGTGCACATCACATAGATGGTCTATTTACCCTATTTATTGTTTATACTTTTATGCATGTCAATTTTTTGTGTACTAGTTATGTCCCTCTGAGGACCTGGCACATTTTCCAGATCCCGACGAGCACATGTACCCGACGGATTATGGAGTTGGAGATTTTGCAGACGAGGACTTCGAGGTGGAGCCACATGAGTTTCTTTGAGCATTCATTCATGGCCGACAGATGCTTAGTGTCTTGGGTGTCTTTATCTAGTTAGCTGACACCGAACTATTTTTTTATTGCTTAGTTGTATTCTTTCAGTACTCTTTTGTACTCATTTTTGTGGATTGTTCTCCACTAGATATTCTTTTGTAGTAGATTCTGAGAATTATTTTATTTATTCAGTTTCCTATTATGTGATATTTTGTGTATGAGACTAGATTATACATGCCTGTGATATTGAGTCTTAGTTATATTTTACAGTGTACTACGACTGATTAGATCCATTAAATTGGGTTTCTATACTTGTTTGTACAGCTGTCATGTGTACGTATACCTGGTCCTACGTATTTTGGGACTGGAGCATGACACTAAGTTACGACGCAGAACTATTATTTATTATAATATATTTATTGCTTGGGTTTTTGGTTCTCCTTTCGTATTTTCTTTGTGGTACTTGCTATTTGGGATCTAACCCCACTGGTTTTGCATAGCCAAGTTTTGATCCAGCACCCGAGGATCCAGCATACTTTTCCTTGACTCATGGCACGCACCAGGAACATGGCCATTGAGGATAACGAGTGGGTTTTCTCCTTCCTTGCTAGTTATTGTACATTTTATCTTTTGGACTTTTAGCCACCGACACTTGTTAGCCGGTACGTCTGGACATTTAGTTTTCTTACATGATTATATTAAATCAGACTGCAGCTGATCATTGTCATGTACTTTTGTTACTCTACCAGCTTCTAATTTTGTGTAGCTGATCTCCATAATATTTTGATGAAAGCATTTGGGATGCCTTATTGCGTTATCATATATGCTCTATAATTACTATTTCTTGTTTGATTGATTGAGACATAGATGTTCGTGTGACCCCTAAGTAACCTGATTGTAGCATGCACCCCTTGTCTAGTTACAGTCGTGGTCGTCATACGATGTATAGTACCTTGTACGGGGTAGCTGACCGTGTCCGTCTCCGTATTCTGGTACTGGAGCGTGACAAGGTTTTAGTGGTGGCCCATACAGGTCTATTCTATAAACTTGTGGGGTGTCATGGTCATAGGATTCTCAATCAAACATGATCCTTTTTGAAATTTTGAATTCGTCCTCTTCGATACTCATCTTGAAATTTCCCAGACTGGTTGCTTCCTTATTCCTTCTCGTCATGTACATGATGTTTATTATGCTCTTCCTTAGGGTTTTCCCTCCTCCAGATATTGCAGCAGCAAAAGAGGCAGAGTTGCCAGTGGAACGAGGTCCTGTAGGACCCCAGCCATGGATCTAAGTTGAGCCTATGATAAATATGGTAGAGCAGCAGGCTCCAGATGTTCTCGTACCTCTCACAGTTTCGGCAGCACTAGATACCCGACCTTGCTAGAGATTATCCGGAGAATATTGGCTACCCAATAATATCAGATGGTGTTTCAGCAACAACAATGTCAACAGCTTTAAAAGCAAGAACAGAATGTCATGTTAAACCAAGGGTTGTATACGGCCTTGGAACGAGGCAGGAGGGTAGATTCTGGGGCATCTGTTAGGTTTTGTATACTGAATCCTAGATATTTTGATGGCACAGAGGACGTCATTTCAGTAGATGATTGGCTCCAGGATATTGAGACCATTCTGGCAGCAGCGAAAGTTTCGGCTGAGGAACAGGTTACTTGTAGCTTCAGGATATTAATTGACCTGGTTCACTTGTAGCTTCAGGATCTTACAAGAGATTGGTGGGCCACAATGGAGGTAGGATTTAGGCATCATATTCTGTAGGAAAATTTTAGAACCCGATTCAGGATGAAGTACTTTGGGATTGTGTCTCAGTGTGAGTTACAGCAGAGGTTCACCAACCTCAAGCAGGCTGAAAGAACAGTAGATAGGTACACGGCAGAGTTTTATCGACTAAGCAGGTTTGCTCCAGCGATGGTGGAAACAAAGTTGGAGAGAGCAATAAGGTTCCAGCAAGGACTTAACTTGGAGATTGTATACATTGTAGAGGTGCATGACCACTAGACCTTCGAGCAGTATTGATAGCGGCCAAGAGGGTTGAGCTTACCTCTGAGAGGATGGCATCAAGTAGACCGGAAGAGGCCTCATGGACAAAGCAGCGAGAGAGACCAGTACCATGAATGTCAGCACCATCCACTGGCATTCGCATCCATGATGTAACACAGAGGAGGACAGTGACCTCGACAGTGATAGTATCTACTCGGCAGCAGCAGCCGAGGCAGCAGCAGCAACAAACAACAACAACGACGGGGAGCACCGATGGGTTATATGTATTGTGGCAAGGGAGGTCATATCCAGGATGTTTTTAGGGTAACAAATAAAAAATGCTTGAGATGTGGAAGCCCTGATCATAGGTTTGCCACTTGTCCAATGATATATAGGCCAGGAGGGCCAATACAACAATTTTCTACATTGCCGGTAACAAGGACAGTGCAGTAAGGAGGACCAGTAATAGAGGTAAGGCCGATAGCTCAGCGTCCGTTGCCGACGCAAGCTCAATTGTACCGATAACAGCAGCAGCATGAACAAAAGAGACCGCAACAACAACGACACCAGGGAAGCCAGCAGTAGGGAGCTATTCAAGGCCAAGGGCAGGCTTTCACCTGATCTCTGGAAGAAGCTATGGTGTCAGGCGACGTAGTGGAAAGTAACATTTTCGATACAACCTTTTCTTCCATAGTAGTATTTGATTCTGGAGCTTCGAACTCATTTATATCTGCACAATATGCGACACATATTAGATTGAAGTTTGAGGCATTGCTAGAGAGGCTGAATATACTCACTGGCAATAGGATCATAGGAGTTAGTAGGGTGTGCCTAGCGTGTCCAGTATGTAGGCATTTATTACCTGCAAAATTGATCGAGTTTCCTATGGATAACTTTGAGGTTATCTTAGGCCTGGACTGGTTGAGAGACAGTCATGCAATGATAGATTATCATGAGGGTAGAGTGTTGTTTAGAGTCTCTGGTCTAGAAGAGTTTATTCTTAGTAGAATAGCAGAAGACCATCATAAGAAAGGAATCGCAATAGTAGCAACAGAAGGGGACCCAATACCCAAAATAGTTGAAGAATTTATGGACGTCTTTCCTGACGAGCTTCCTAGATTACCCCCAGTTAGAGAAATAGAACTCTGTATAGAGTTGATGCCAGGAGCAGAACCAATATCCCAGAAGGTATACCCAATGTCACCATCAGAGCTTGATTAGTTATATCGACACGTGGATGAACTAAAGGCAAAGAAGTTTATTCGGACCAGTGGATCACCGTGGGGAGCACCAGCGGTATTGGTGAAGAAGAAGGATGGATCGACATAATTTTACATAGATTATAGGTGATTGAATATGGTGACAGTAAAGAACAAGTATTCATTTTCCAGGATTGATGACTTGTTTGACCAATTAAGCGGAGCAAGAGTCTTATCCAAGATAGATCTACGATCAGGATATCATCAGGTGCGAGTTCGGGAGCATGATATACCAAAGACAGCATTTAGGTCATGATATGGGCATTACAAATTCTTAGTTATGGCATTCAGACTGACTAATGCTCCAGCAGTATTCCTGGATTTGATGAACCATATTTTCATACCATACTTAGACCAAATTATGGTAGTATTTATCGATGACATCCTTGTGTATTCTCGTAATGAGAAAGAGCATGAAGAACATCTCTGGATAGTACTGCAGACTTTGAGGGAGTACCAGTTATATGTGAAGCTTAATAAGTGTGAGTTTTGGCTGCATCATATATCCTTTCTTGGGCATATTATTTCTGGAGCAGGAGTGTCAGTTGATCTCAAGAAGGTAGATGCAATAAAGAATTGGCCAGTTCTGAAGACAGTGGCGGAGGTGCGTATTTTTCTAGGCTTGGCAGGATACTACAGAAGATTTGTGTCATACTTTGCTAAGATCTCGACACCTTTGACTCGTTTGACGCACAAGAAAGTTAAATTTGTGTGGTCAGCAGAGTGCCAGATAGCCTTTGAAGAGTTAAAGAAGAAGTTAATCTCTATCTCGATCCTTACTCTCCCAGCAGGCTCCGTAGGATTCATAGTGTATTGTGATGCATCTGGCAAGGGACTTAGATGTGTTTTGATGTAGCAGGGAAGAGTGATAGCGTATGCTTCTCGGCAGCTCAAAAATCATGAGAACAACTATCCAACTCACGATTTGGAGTTAGCAACAGTAGTGTTTGCGCTTAAGCTATGGAGGCACTACTTATATGGCGATCGGGTGAAGATCTTTACAGATTATAAGAGTTTGAAATATGTATTCACGCCGAATGACTTAAACATGAGACAGAGAAGGTGGTTGGAGTCATTGAAATACTATAACGTAGAACTTCAATACCATCCAGGCAAGGCAAATGTAGCAGAAGATGCACTTAGTAGAAGAGGTGGAGAATTTACGTTGACCACTCATAAGCACATTCTAGAAGACTTACGAGAGATGGGAATCAAGATAGTACTTCCACATGATACAGGAGTTCTGGCTAGCCAACAGATCCAGTCAACTTTAATGGATAGAATCACGATAGCTCAGGCAGAGGACCCGAAGATTCAGAAGCTACGGGCAGAATGTGAGTCCGGTCTTCGGAAAGAGATGACGATTCATGCGGATGGAACGCTAAGGTTTGGGAACCGTCTATGTGTACCAAGCGAAGATATCCGGTAAGAAGTTACGAGTGAAGTACATAGTTTCCAGTACTCCATTCATCCGGAAGGCACGAAGATGTACCATAATATCAAGCAACACTTTTGGTAGAACAGAATAAAGAGGGAAATAGCACGCTTCATATCACAATGTCTGATATGTCAACAAGTAAAGACAGAATAACGGAGACCGGCTGGTTATTGCAGCTGCTTCCTATTCCAGAGTGGAATTGGAAAATATCACCATGGACTTTGTGTAGGTTTACCTAGATCTCCGACTGGTCGAGATACAATTTGGGTGATAGTGGATCGACTGACAAAAGTGGCATATTTTCTCCCCTTTAGAGTAGGACAGTCTATAGAGCAGTTGGCAGATTTGTATATGCGACAGATTGTGAGTCAATATGGCGTACCGGTAAGCATAGTGTCCGACCAAGATACAAGATTCACTTCTCATTTCTGGAAAAGCTTGCACGAGAGATTGGGTACCAAGTTAAGATTCAGTACTGCGTACCATCCCCAGACAGACGGACAATCAGATAGGATCATCTAGACCGTGGAAGATAAGTTACGAGCCTATACCCTATAATTTTACGAGCTAATACCCTAGAATTTGGTGGGTCTTGGGAGAATTACCTTCACTTAGTAGAATTCTCATATAATAACAGTTATCAGGCCTCTCACGCCCCAATCTCCCACAAGCTCGATCATCCCCGCTGAACGTAAATCACCATGTTACAGCGCTCCCACAGGACAATCATTCTCATCGGGATGTGATACAGTACGAGCCTGGAGTTGCGCTCACACAAGACTATGTTATCAAATATCAAAGTTATCATCGAAACGACTAAGTTGCAATAAAAGTCAAGTATTGTGTGCCAAGCACATATCAGAGTATACGCAGTGAAGCTCTCGATAGAGTCCAAATGAAAATGCCACAAAGAAGAATGACACAAAGGCGATGCAACACCCTTGCTCATTCTCTTGCCCACAAGGGTACTTACAGTTCATACATCATGTCCCGTATATCCAAGCAGTGCCACTACACATGCGTACCTGAAATAAAGGCCATAAACGTGGGTCAGTACACAGCGGTACTGGTGAGCGGGGTAACCTACTTTTCTAAATCGACACTAAGTAGAAAGTGAATACAAACAGTTATATGGTGATCTTTCTACTTGAATCCTAGATTCATTTCATGATAAAGGTATGACATGTTAAGAAAAACTGTAAAGCATGTTAAGCGTGCAAGCATTCAACTCAAGCAAATATACAAGCAGATATGTCCAACTCAAAAGAAAACTAGCATACAAACTGTCCTACTAAAACCCAAGCAACGCATTAACCTATCGAATCATAATCTAAGCCTCAATATCCATCCTCAAACCAAGCCACGATCCAAGCCTTATTATTCCAATCATTAATATGCACACTCTTGCCGAGGCAAGGTGGCCGCCGCCTATACGAAAAGCATAAACTAAACCAAACAAAAGTAAACCAACTCTTATCTATATGAAGTTACTGGCCAAGCCATAAAGGACTGATCAACTGCAGTTCTACCCAATCCAGCGCTGAGTAGGTACCACGTCTGGTCGTATCAAACTGCCGGCACCACGCCTAAGACACGTTACCATTTGTCTCCTCCATGGCCGAACGGTCCCGGTGCCCCGAAGCATATCCTGTTCGAGGAAACCAAACCATGTGTGAAACAGGTTGTCTGTGACCAATGTAGACACCAAGTAGGTATGACGAGAGAATCGAGCATTCTCGCCCTACCAAAGGATACTCGCCTAAATCCAACCAACTATCCATAACTATTCTCCAACTTATATCCCAAGGAACTATCTCAAGTTATCCCCATAGGCACTATGCCGCTTCGACACAATGCTCCAATTGGTGCAATACCCCTCGCTCCGAAAACTCCGTGGCAAAATGCCCCAACAGTGACACAATGCCCTCACTGATGTAGTTGTTCGGTTTTGAACCACAACTGCACGCTTTGCTTGACAAAGCGCCCAACTTGATACTCGTACACGGATGCATGCTCGCTCGCCCGCCCGAAGTGCCTCAATGTTCCAACCAAGATGATCCACTCAAGCTCCAACTGCCTACTCAAGCTCCAACTGTCCAACACAAAACCAACTCAAGCCATAAATTTTATCCAACCAAATAACGTACACTCTATGTACGCCACAGTGTAGTGATTTCCATGTTACAGTCTAAGTGTTCAAGCCATTACGTGTGCTCTATATTATTAGGCATAAAGGAGTAGAGAAGAAGGGACAGAGCCCTCTCACCAAGTCTGATTCCGTTAAGCATCCTGCCTTACCAATACGGCTGATCCTTTGAACCCGTGGTCCGATACAAAGCACGATCTACTCAATTGGTATGACCGTACGAGTAGGTTGTGCTCTCCAAATCATCCGACCGATCGGACTAAGGAAGACGGCATTATCGCTCTAAATCCTGCTATCTCAGTACTGCTCTAAACGAACACCTGATTCCATCGAACTCCGCTTGCGATCTACACATAAAACCAACTCAAATCAATACTTGTTCTAAAATACAATAAATCAAAATATAACCAGATATTGCCTCATTCAATCTGACTCAGTGTAATGCACCGTGCAGTTGTGGGGCATTACATAATATACCACTTAGAATCATGTTCGTCCTCGAACCAAACCAGTATTCATTCCTTATCGCATGTCACTTATCTAATTCATAACTCTACTCCATGCAACTCACATTCTCTTGATCCAGACTCAGCATCTCGCTCATGCTGAACGCTCGTACAAATTCTATATTTCTACATCCTCCTTGCAGCTCAATACGAATTCCTCATATCACTTAGTTTAGATTATACACATACTTAAGACGTCCCTAAAATACATGCAATTCAGCCGAGCTTAGCGATAGAGAATTTGGACAAGTTACAAGGGTATCTTTATGTCCGAGGCATTCATTCGCTTTACTCCCAATTGAACCAATCCTGACGTTCATTCCATAACTCAGTCGCACAAGCACTATTCTCAAATACTATGATTTCCATTAACGATCTTCCCATCCGACTCGAATTAGTTCGTGTTCTAATACAATTTATCCAACTATTTATGAATCCACACTAGCACCATCCAAACTCAACTAACCAAACTCTAGCATGACTCTAATCGTACAATATTCTGCAAGCACTATCTCCAAATATTATCTCTTGCTCCGAACAATCATCATAACTGATACTACCCCAGCTAGGCGACTTACCCAAATATCAAACTATGCTCTTAGATCAGCTCAGCTAAACACCTCTTCCTCAATCTCAATACCTCACTGGGTGAACATCTATATTGAGGTTCATGTGATCCACGAATATTTTGCCGCCACGCCATAGGGATAGTGTCACCATAATTTCAACGTGGATACACTCGCCATAATTCTTAGGTCGTGCATAGAATAGTTCCTCGCTCTGCTTCTACTGCCTCGAAGCACAGGATATCCCTTCGCCTTATGTACGAGCACGCATCCTAGACTAAGTTTTGATGCATCTTGTAGATCTGAGGCACATCTGTCCTTTCCAGTATTGCAAGGATTTGATCTGAACGAGCCGTTCTTTTAACTTCACAAGCTAGTTTCTCAGTCATCAAATCATATGAATGTTATTCCTTTCCGGGGCACGACGAGTCAGAGGCAATGCTATATTCAAAAATCTGTGACTCTGAATCTTATCAGTTGACTTAGGCTATTTCCACCATGGCTTCTATCTTTCGGCTGTATCTTCAGCTGAAGGCTATCCCAAGGATCTCTCAAATCCAACACTCAGTCACTTAAGCCAATCTCCAATATACACCACTCACATCCACCCTCGACGCATTCTCAAATGCGCCGCCGTAAGGGTCGTTCTATGGGTCTACAATATTCATCTCTAATTTTGCAGTCAAGTTGCTAGGGTTAGCTGTCTTGAAGCTACACTCGATAATTGTAAGTTATCACGATGGACAGTTACTACGAACCACGCTATATCTTCTCTACAAATCTGAGCCATAATCCAACCATTCCATCCGAACGAACCTCTGACTCCGAGAACTTTATGCACTACCTCTGACGAATCTGACAACCAAGCGCCACTTAACCACCTAGAGTCTTACTATCTATCCAAGCCATAATTCGAGAACTGTGCTCGCTGAAACCATCTTCCATCAATTCGTCGTTCTGCCCTGAATCCATTAAATTTTTTGAACTGCCATGTTCAACTTCTCGCACTACCACTTGCAACGATTCTCGAAACCAAAGAATTGCACCAATTCTTATCAGTATATCATGTTCCACAGTGCACGTCCAACTTGCTCGAGTAGCACAGTATTTTGCTCCAACGTTGCTCTCTCGTTTAGCTATCTTCAAAATTCCATCCGCCACAATCTTTGCTCTCGTTCCATTCCTTAGCCCGTCTTGATTTCTCTATATTCCAATTAGTCCACACACTCTCAATGACTCATGCACAAATTTCAACATAATTTCAAAGCATAACACCATCACCCGTTGCCTCAATCTGCCTCGGTACTGCAAGTGTTAACTTCCGATCTGACTTAACATCAAATAGACTTATCTCATGCCCGTTCACGTCTCCCAAAGAATACGTTCACCATCATTACACCATTTTGCCAAATTTTACTTCCGCTAAACTTTTGAGTCCAATTTTTCGAGCGCCAATATCCAAAATCCTTCAAGTTCGTACGAATCTATCGCATTGTACCTCCAAACCAGATCGTGTTTTATTACTCAACCAACAGCTCCAATGGGTTGCCAAAATTCATAGTCTGTGCTCGCTATCCTTTGATTCACCCATCACTTACTAAAGTATGCCCCAACTGCTTGTTCCGTATGCTCAACTCTCTCTTTGCATCCATGAATGCTCCATCGAACTTTCAAATCGTGCAAGTAAGCTCTGATATTCAGCTTTCTATCTGATCGATCTCAAATGTTTCCAATACTTGGTTTGCATCAATCCTTAAAATTCTAAACACTCTTTTCATTGCTTGTTCCATTCTCATCCATCACTCAAGTCCAACGATACCTATATTTTTATAAGTCCATTCTTGATTTCTCAAGTCTAATATATCAAAGAATACCTGAGTCAAATTCTATTGCATCATATACCACTTGAAAATAGATTCGCTCTAGCGCTTACTCTGTGTCGACAAATGTCTATTCCAAACCGACTATTCTAGGGTGATCCTGTCGATCGCAACTCAATATTCGCTTGCTCCATGTTCTATTTTCTAACTCAACCGATGTGCACCAACCAACTTATATTCCTGTTACCCTTGTCCATTGAGGCAATTCTATTGATGTCTATCCAAAATATTCTAATGCCACTTAACTATGTGATATACCATATACCACTCAGAATCAAGTCACTCTCATATCACCCTTCCTTGCACTGATCCAAGATCCGTTCGAACCATCCCTTATGCATGATCCTGCCATCCCCAACTTAAGTCTGACACAAAACTTAGCTAACGCATGAACCCTCTATCTCTTTTATCAATCTTGATATGCAACTTGTGTCATGTTCCATTCTCAATACTTTCAACTATTTCTCAAACCGTCTGATACATTTGCTATACGAGCAAACCGTGCAACGATCTCTTCCAAGTAATCCAACCCAATACCCAACTGTTCCTCATATTTGTTGTACGAGCAACTCGTGCAATACTATCTTGATATCCCCAAGCCAACTCAAACCTGCTCAGCCAATGCTCTATGTGATATACCCAGCCAAAAATCAAACTTCTATCCAACACATTCTCTACACGAACAACTCGTGCAATGATCCATTCTCATCCGATGCTTCTTCTCACAATATGCCACATAACCAATCTCGTCTGCCAACCAACTGCTTTACTGATGCAACCAGAATCTCCCTGAACGATAAGCTAAACCAACGCAACGATACCTCTCAACTTGTTGCACAAATGTAACAACACCACACAACTTGTTGCACGAATACAACAACGTCCAACGATGCTACACGATCTAACGAAAACCAATAAAAGCCAACGCAACAAATAACAAAAACCAATAAAAGCCAACGTCCAACGATGCGTTGTTGAGATGATTGACCTCCATCCAGTAGTATTACTTCATCTTCGTTGGTTATCACAGCATCTCATGGTGATCTTGCAGGAGTCTCATTGTTTACAGGAATCAAGGCAGGATGCAAGTCAAGAAACTAATTCGAATCCGATATAGATATCAAGAATGATTCAAGCAAGTGGATGAGATCCTAAAACTTATCCTATCCTTATTGCAGACTTACTCGGTCCCTAAGTAAAAACCGAAGCAATTTAGTCGTTGACCTGCATGGGCCACCACAAAAACTATGTCACGCCCCAGTCCTAAAATACCGAGGGACTAAACACGTGGCAATGGCCAGCAACACACACCGATAGGCAAACCCAATTTAATGGACCCATCATGGTGTACTTAAGCTGTAATACAACAATAAGGGTCTAATATACTAATCTCATCCACAGAAATGAATACAACAACATCAGAGTATAAAGCAATATCAAATCTCAATAAAACATAACTCGGGGAATAACCCGATAATGAGTCTGATACAATAGTCAAGAGACAAGAATAAAGATAACAACATCAAATATTGGGTATGGATAAAGCATATACTCAGGAGAAAACCTCAGCCATCACCTCGTCCTCGGGGATCGGTCGTCTTCTGGTTCGGGTACTACTCCAGTGCCTGCTCCTGTTCCTGCTCCTGCTCCTGCTCCTGCTCCTGCTAATGCTCATGTCCCATATACCTAGGGATAGATCTCGTCTGCTATACCTGGGGACATAATCTGGATCCAGGTCCTCAGGGGACATAGCAAGGTATAAGAATAACTCAAGCCATAAATAATGTAGTGCAATAGTAAATAAAACAATAACAATAGGGTAGACTATGTAACCAGCTATGTGATATGCAAGATGAGAGCATCACTAGAACTCGGGCTGAGACCACTACAAGCTCTGTGTCGGGGAGCTGGTAGCAGTGGTATCATGTAGTTGTCTAGATCGGAGTGAGACTACGATGCCGTCATAATATAATTAACCTGTAGCCCGTGTGTCTCTCCCCACCCAATGTAATCACACGTCTCATGTCTACGACGTCTCATGTCCATGTTACGCAAGATCATATCTAATGCAGCAAGTCATAATGATAGCTAAGCATATGTAATATCTATGTCACAAGTCATGTAGCCTATACAGAATCACCATAAATAACTCAGAAGATTATGTTACATGAATAGTATCAAGTGTCCTGAGGTATGACGTACTTGATAATGTAAGCACAAAAATGTATAGGGTCGCGATATCAATCTCTAGTGACGTTACACGACTCCGCGTACGGTGTCGACACCCGAATATTATTCGGACATTAAGCAATGTCTCACGGTCCTGGGTTGACTATGTACATCACAGAAGTATATATATATGAATACTCTAGCAACAATGTCAGATAACTACTGCAAGCTTGCAAGGTACACTTACCTGGTGTTTGGTTTCCAACTACTATTCTGGTACTCGTGAAATCTCCAGAAACATCTCCGGATGCTGAAACAAATATTACCATCATGCTTAGAAGATATCAAATAGCTAGAATTGCATGTCCTTGAGTCCAATTTGGACACAGGGGCAAAAGTGACAGTTTCTGGTCCAAGCGGGATCCACATATGGCCCCATTCACACCGAAAAATGTGTTAGAGACAATATTCTCCAAATTCCTCAAACTTAGTGTCTACAAGTCCAGAACGACGATACGAATCCAACAGAATTTCCAGAATTGGATTTCGATGAGCCGATCACAAAATCGCCCGTCAAGTGGAGCCATGGGGCCCATGATATACGATTTTGTCAACGTTCTCAGAATCAAAACAAACTTGGGTCACAGGACCAGCGTATTGCTACGAGTCCGATGGCGCAAGTTTCGTTTCGATACGACGTGTATACACGAAGTTACAACGAATTCCAGAACAGGGCCGATACGGGGTGTTGTCGACGGATACACGTTGATTCCGATGTGCATGCACATCCAAATCAACTTTCGTGAAATCCTATACGTCCGTATTAACGGCACGCACCTTTCGAAGAAGTCCGTACACCACCAAGTTGCCCGTTTAGCAGGGCGCACTAAGTTCCGAGAAAAAATAGGGTATTAATTTTCCTGATTTTGGGTCGCAGTTTGCGATCGCCACAGGACGCGACACACCGAGCGAGTTACACGGGTATCGAGAGGGTCACGCAGGGTTCGCGTCACAGCAGACGGAACAGAAAATAGGGCAACGAGGAGAGAGACACGGCTACTTGAATAGGGCTCCAAAAGAGGCTGAAAGCACGATCCTCAAGGCGGCTAGGTTTCCGGCGGGGGCACGGCCGGAGGCGGAGCTCGGAGGTTAGGGCTTCGGCGGCCGCTGCTGCTGCTGCTACTGGAGGCGGCCGGAGGAGACGGAGGCAGAGCGTGGCGCTGGTAGCGGAGCTCGGCGCTTGAGGCGACGTGCTGGAGGAGCTTGTCGGCAGGAGAGGCGTAGGGGTTCGTCGAGGGCGGCGAGGGCGGTGACGGTGGAGGGCTTCGACAGTGGGGGAGGCTGAGGCGGTGACGGTGGAGGGCTTCGATAGTGGGGGAGGCTGAGGCGGTGGTTTAAATAGGGTGTGGGGAAGGAGAGGGAGCCGGGGGCATGGCCGGGAGAGGTGGAACGGGGAGGGGATCATGGCCAGGGTGACGCGGGCAGGGCGGGGACGTGGCCGGGCGGGGACGTGGCCGGGCGAGGCGGAGCGGCCGAAAATCGCGAGGGGGTCGGGGGTTCGTGCGGGTGAGCGGGTCAGGCCGGGTCGGGTTGGGTAGGACCCGACCCGTTAGGGTCTAGGCCGGTCGGGTACGGTTGGACCGGGTTCAGTCCGGTTTGAGCCCGGTTCAACCCGGTTTATTTTGGTTTTTGATAAAAATGGGTTTTTATGTCTTTAAAAATGGTTCTGGGGTCCAATAAATTCTAGGAAAATTACCATATGTCTAATATTTTATTTTACACCCAAAACTATTATTTTCATAATATTTTAATATTTATTTAAAACATTTAAATTTATTTAATTTCGAAATACCTTGATTTTAATAAGTTAAAAAATCACAAAAAATTCTAAAAAATTATGAAAATTTATTTTAAAAATCCTAAAAAATCAGTGTGCTTACAATCTACCCCCCTTAAGAGGATTGCGTTCTCGCAATCGAAGAATAACCGGTCAACAGAGATGACACGGTTGCAAGTATTGTTCGAAGTACATCACTAACAAGATTCATGATTCAGGAGAATCAAGGTGAGGGTTTAAGAAAAACACATAGGAAATCATTTTCCTAAGCAATGGAAGTTATACAATTTCCAGAGTGAAGGAAATCTAGTTAAAGCAAGAAACTACAGCTTTTAGAAAAACTAGGTTATTATTAACAAGTTCCAAATTACTAGGTTTAGGGCTATGGTCACGAACTAACAGGCACGAGCTATGGCATTACTAGGAATAGATAACTATTACTAACTCAAATCTTACACGCATTTGCTATTCCACAAGTCTGCACGTCCTCCAAGGTTATTGTAAGAGCTTGTCCGCGTCCTTGCGGATGATTCCTTTGATGCTGCTAGGCCTGCTGAAAGAGTGCTACTTGGGGTATCAAAGGTGGCCTCGACTGATACCCTCCTGGAGGTGGTGGTATGACTCCTTCAACTCCCGTTTGCGGTGCTCCTAATACTGGGTAGACTGGCCTCGGTACAGGTAAAGCTTGTTGGTTTACCATTGGTGCTCCTTTTCGACGCTCAAGGCATTTTCTCACTAAATGCCGACTGGATCCGCAAGCTAAACATAATCACATTTTGCGTCTGCACTCGTTCTCAATATGGCCTCGCTTGCCACAATGTTGACAGATAGGCAGTGCTTACGAAGATGCTCTGGGTGGCTGGTACATGTGAGGTCTCTTTATAGCTTCTTCCTGTGGTGCTCTAGCTGGTGCTGATGTGGAAGGCCGCTTCAGGCTGGTCTCTCTCCTGGTGACGCGTTCCATGCGTCAGGCTGCAGCAAGGACGTCCGAGTAAGATGTAGGTGCAACGGATACGATTAGTTTCTGTAGCTCGAAGTTTAGTCCGTCGAAGAACTTCTCAGCCTTTTCTTCTTCTGTCGGGATCAGGGTTGGGGCGAAGTGACTTAGACGAATGAACTTCGCATTGTACTCTTCCACTGTCATATTGTCTTGAGTAAGGCGATTGAACTTGTCCCAAAGTTCTGATCGAGCGATAGCTGGAATGTACTTCTCCTGAAAGAGTCTAGAGAACTCTTCCCAAGTGACTCGGTCTGGTCCGAGCCGTGTCTCCTCAGATAGCCACCAGTGATGTGTATTGTCTGTTAACTGCATTCTGACAGCAATCATCCAATATTTTCTTGGAAGCTCAGCTGCTTCTAATTGATGTTGAGTATTGGTGAGCCACTCATGAACTTCAGTGGGCTCCTCCTTGCCTGAAAAGGTGCGGGGTTTCAGCTGGCAAAAATTGGTGATAGAGCCTATTGTTGGCCGTCGTGCTGGTAGATTCGCCTGCTCCAGTGCGATTACTAGGTTGTTCCTCAAGTTCTCCACCTCGTGACGCAGAGCCTCTTGTTGAACCTGTTGTTGGGCTTGCATCATTGCATAGAATATTTGAAATATTTGCTGCCCGTCCATAGCCTGCCCTTGTAGAAATACGGGCATTGGTGGTGTGAACTATGGCAGAGGTGGAATGTCATCTTGTTGGATTCTCGAGGCATGTTGATTTGCTTGTCTGCGTTGTTGAGCTGATTGACCTCCATCCACTAGTATTACTTCATCTTCGTTGGTTATCACAGCATCTCGTGGTGATCTTGCAGGAGTCTCGTCGTTTGCTCGTGGATCCATAAATCTGCATCCAAAATAAATAATAAGAGACGCACAGGAATCAAGACAGGATGCAAGTCAAGAAACTAATTCGAATCCGATATAGATATCAAGAACGATTCAAGCAAGTATATGAGATCCTAAAATTATCATATCCTTATTGCAGGCTTGCTCGGTCCATAAGTTGAAACCGAAGTAATTTAGTCGTTGACCTACATAGGCCACTACAAAAACCATGTCACACCCCAGTCCCAAAATACCGAGGGACTAGACACGTGGCAATGGCCAACAGCACACACCGTTGGGCAAACCCAATTAAATGGACCCATCAGGGTGTACTTAGGCTGTAATACAATAATAAGGGTCTAATATACTAATCTCGTCCATAAAAATGAATACAACAACATCAGAGTATAAAGCAATATCAAATCTTAATAAAACATAACTCGGGGAACAACCCGATAATGAGTCTGATACAATAGTCAAGAGACAAGAATAAATATAACAATAGCAAATATTGAGTATGGATAAAGCATATACTCAGGAGAAATCCTCAGCCATCACATCATCCTCGGGGATCAGTCGTCTTCTGGTTCGGGTACTACTCCAGTGCTTGCTCCTGTTCTTGCTCCTGCTAATGCTCATGTCCCGTATACCTCGGGATAGATCTCGTTTGCTATACCTGGGGACATAATCTGGATCCAGGTCCTCAGGGGACATAGCAAGGTACAAGAATAACTCAAGCCATAAATAATGCAGTGTAATAGTAAATGAAACAATAATAATAGGGTAGACTATGTAACCAGCTATGTGATATGCAAGATGAGAGCATCACTAAAACTCAGGCTGAGACCACTACAAGCTCTGTGTCGGGGAGCCGGTAGCAGTGGTATCATGTAGTTGTCTAGCTCAGAGTGAGACTATGATGCCGTCATAATATAATCAACCTGTAGCCTGTGTCTCTCTCCCCACCCAATGTAATCACACGTCTCATGTCCACGACGTCTCATATCCATGTCACGTAAGATCATATCTAATGCAGAAAGTCATAATGATAGCTAAGCATATGTAATATCTATGTCACAAGTCCCGTAGCCTATACAGAATCACCATGAATAACTCAAAAGATTCTGTCATATGAATAGTGTCAAGTGTCCTGAGGTATGACGTACTTGATAATACAAGCACGAAAATGTATAGGGTCGCGATATCAATCTCTAGTGACATTACACGACTCCGCATATGGCGTCAACACCCGAATATTATTCGAACATTAAGCAATGTCTCATGGTCTGGAGTTGACTATGTATATCACAGAAGTATATATATATATGAATACTCAAGCAACAATGTCAGATAACTACTGCAAGCTTGGCAAGGCACACTTGTCTGGTGTTTGGTTTCCAACTGCTGTTCTGGTACTCGTGAAATCTCCAGGAATGTCTCTGGATGCTGAAACAAATATTACCATCATGCTCAGAAGATATCAAATAGCTACAATTGCATATCCTTGAGTCCAATTTGGATACAGGGGCAAAAGTGACAGTTTCTAGTCCAAGCGGGGTCCACATATGGCCCCCTTCGCACCAAAAAATGTGTTAGAGATAATATTCTCCAAATTCGTCAAACTTAGTGTCTACAAGTCCAGAACGACGATATGAACCTAACAAAATTTCCAGAATTGGATTCCGATGAGCCAATCACAAAATCGCCCATCAAGTGGAGCCATGGGGCCCACGATATGCGATTTTGTCAACGTTCTCAGAATCGAACCAAACGTGGGTCACAAGACCAGCGTATTGCTACGAGTCCGATGGCATAATTTTTGTTTTAATACGACGTGTGTACACGAAGTTACAATGAGTTCCAGAACGGGGCCGTAATGGGGTGTTGTCGACGGATACGCGTTGATTCCGGTGTGCACGCACATCCAAATCAACTTTTGCGAAATCCCACACGTCCGTATTAACGACGTGCACCTTTCGGAGAAGTCCGCACACGACCAAGTCGTCCCGTTTAGCGGGGTGCACTAAGTTCCGGAGAAAAATAGGGTGTTAATTTTCCTGATTTTGGGTCACAGTTTGCGATCGCCACAGGACGCGACACACCGAGCGAGTTGCACGGGTATCGAGAGGGTCACGCAGGGATTGCGTCACAACAGATGGAACAGAAAATGGGGCAGCGAGGAGAGAGAAACGGCTACCTGAACAGGGCTCCAAAAGAGGCTGAAAGCACGATCCTCAAGGCGGCTAGGTTTCCGGCGGGGGCACGGCCGGAGGCGGAGCTCGGCGGCTAGGGCTCCGGCGGCCGCTACTGCTGCTTCTGCTGGAGGCGGTCGGAGGAGACGGAGGTGGAGCGTGGCACTGGTGGCGGAGCTCGGCACTGGAGGCACCATGCTGGCGGAGCTCGTTTGCGGGGAGGCACAGGGGTTCGTCGAGGGCGGCGAGGGCGGTGACGGTGGAGGGCTTCGACAGTGGGGGAGGCTGAGGCGGTGGTTTAAATAGGGCGTGGGGAGGGAGACGGGGGCGTGGCCGGGAGAGGCGGAACGGGGAGGGGATCGTGGCCAGGGTGACGCGGGCGGGGCGGGGACGTGGCCGGGCGAGGCGGAGCGGCCAAAAAATGGGTCGGGGGTTCATGCGGGTGAGCGGGTCGGGTCGGGTTGGGTTGGGTAGGACCCGACCCGTTAGGGTCTAGGCCGGTCCGGTTCGGTTGGACCGAGTTTAGTCCGGTTCAGTCCGGTTTGAGCCCGGTTCAACCCGATTTATTTTGGTTTTAATAAAAATGGGTTTTTAGGTCTTTAAAAATAGTTCTGGGGTCCAATAAATTTCAGGAAAATTACCATATGTCTAATATTTTATTTTACACCCAAAAATATTATTTTTATAATATTTTAATATTTATTTAAAACATTTAAATTTATTTAATTCTGAAATACCTTGATTTTAATTAGTTAAAAAATCACAGAAAAATTCCAAAAAAATTGTGAAAATTTATTTTAAAAATTCTGAAAAATCAGGAGGCTTACAAGTTAGCAACATATGCATATATAAAAATATGGTTCTATTTTCCTGTCCATCTTTGCATCAAACAGTTAGGTATGCAAGAAGGCTAGCCTAGCATGCTCCCTAACTACCTGAATGCAGCTATCTCCACGAACAAGCTAACTTCTCTAACACAAACTTAAACTCTTTCCAACAGAAGCACCGCCTCCCATCTAATAGCCACGTCCCCCTAGATCCCGTAGGACCGAAACTCAGGACGCACTAATAGTCTCATCCCATCAATCTCCATCCACCATTCTAATAGCCACGCCCCGAGCTCAGGGCACACTATTAGTCTCCCAACTTGTCGTTTAGCCTCCATCCCCCGCACGCTCCTTGATAACAAGCATATCACATCTTATAACACGTATAACGTAAAAATACAAGCTTTCAATCCACATATCTCTTATCTAATAGCTCACCCCCCTAGATCCCGTAGGACCAAAACATCAGGGCGGGCTACTAGTCTCTGCATAAACAAGACAAGCATTTGCTCTTATAACAAAACAAGCATACATTCCATCAAGCTTTAGCATCCAAGACAAGCAATTATATACACGATGACAAGCAAACATATGAACGATCTTTTAATTGAAGCTAGTATGGCACGGGTCTATTTATCTCTTCAAGTTAGCATACAGTTCTACTCTTTCTTTCTCTAGCATGGCAAAGTTCGTTCAATAGTTGTGTCAGTGTAACTAGCATGCAATATTTTTTATACTTAGCATGACAATGGTTCTATCTCTTTTAGGCAGGCAGGTTCTCATTCTATCATTCATGCAAACTTATCTTATTAAGCAAAAAAGTAATTTAAAAACTCAGATTCATTATTAAGGCATGCAAGAATCAGAGAATGAAGTTTCTGCCCACTCACCTAGATCAGTTATCTTCTGCTTCAACAAGGATCTCTTAAGGAAGATATCATTTTTGAGTCAGCAAACCGATATCTCTTGTACATAGTGCCAACGCGGAGTGGGACACTACATACTTACCCACCAAGAAAAAGGTTCATCCTCGAAACTCAATGAGAAACTTTTGATATCCAGAGAAGCGATAGTCCTCATCCCTCACCATCCTCAATCAAAAACTCTAGCAAACCACAAGCACAAAAGCACAACTCTCAAGCAACAAATCAAATCTAGAAAACTTTTTGCTAGCATCTTTGAGAATATCTATGGACTTATTGTATTGAACGCTTTACTCAATAACGATATCAATGCACAAGGAATCTTCATCAAGAACAACAACAAAATGGGCATAAGACCAGAGAATCGAGTTGCTCTGATACCATTATGTCATGCCCCGGTCTCCCGCAGGAACCGGACGCCCCCGTTCGGTGCGAATCAACGTGCCAGCGCTCCCGCAGGATGATCATTTCCATCGGAACTGATATCGTACGAGCCTGGGGTTGCGCCCGTACAAGGCAATATCGTTAAAGTTGTGGCTATCATCGAATCGATCGAGTACGCAGTGGAGGGACAATGTTGCAAACAATAATCCATCTGAGTAAACGAGGAAAATCAAGGCACGAGGTTCTCTGAATATAATGGCATTATTCCATATATTATGTCCCTCTATACAAAAGAAGCTCAAAACAATCGATACGGCTCAAGGCATCAAAATAAGATTTTTGGGTCCTGGGGATGAGGCATGGCTATCGCTTGCTCGGACGATCTAGCACCTGCGAACAAGTAAACTGTTGGTGGGTCAGCACTTTGGAGAAAGTACCGGTGAGTCTAAAATCAACGAACAAAAGCAACATTTCCTGAAACCAACACTAAGTAATCATGTTATAAAATATTACATTATTAGTGATCTTTCTAGTTTTACCTAGGTTTATTACATGCAATACAGGAACAGAGTCATATTACTTCTTTTTGGAAACATCTTTGAAAATAAAATGCAGTTCAATACAACCAAGCATACAAGGCAAACAATTCATGCACGTTGTATCAATCGGGGTGTGTGCAGTGTGTCTCGTGAGCTATACTCAAAGACTCTAGGGACAATATAGCATTCAGTGGACTATCATTCATTCAAGCAAATAAGTTGAACTATCAATAAGATGTCGGTCCCCGAGAAACTCAGGATCAGTAGCGGTAATCCAGCTAACTAATGACTCATTTATCTGATACTATTAGCAGTTGTGACTCATGGTTCAGCTCTGCACTAATAGTCATTGTCCGACCGATACAAATGCATAAAACACTAATAGATAAACTCTTAGATGAATATGTTCATAAATACGCAGGCTATATATATACTCTTTGTGTTTCTTATCCCTTGCCGATCGGTTATCCCTGCAACAGACATACAAGTTAGCAACATATGCATATATAAATATATGGTTTTATTTTCTTATCCGTCTCTGCATCAAATAGTTAGGTATACAAGAAGGCTAGCCTAACATGCTCCCTAACTACCTGAATGCAGCTATCTATATGAACAAGATAACTTCTCTAACACAAACTCAAACTCTTCCCAAGAGAAGCACTACCTCCCATCTAATAGCCACGTCCCCCTAGATTTTGTAGGACCGAAACATCAGGACACACTATTAGTCTCACCCCATCAATCTCCATCCACCATTCTAATAGCCACGCCTGAGCTCAGGGCGCACTATTAGTCTCCCAACTTGTCGTTTAGCCTCCATCCCCCGCAAGCTCCTCGATAACAAGCATATCACATCTTATAACCCACATAATGTGACAATACAAGCTTTCAATCCATATATCTCTTATCTAATAGCCGCACCCCCCTAGATCCCGTAGGACCGGAACATCAGGGCGGGCGACTAGTCTCTGCACAAACAAGACAAGTATTTACTCTTATAACAAAACAAGCATATATTCCATCAAGCTTTAGCATCCAAGACAAACAATTATATACACGATGACAAGCAAACATATGAACGATCTTTTAATTGTAGCTAGTATGGCACGGGTCTATTTATCTCTTCAAGTTAGCATGCAGTTCTACTCTTTCTTTCTCTAGCATGGCAAGGTTCATTCGATAGCAGTGTCGGTATAACAAACATGCAATATTTCTTATACTTAGCATGGCAATGGTTCTATCTCTTTTAGGCAGACAGGTTCTCGTTCTATCATTCATACAAACTTATCTTATTAAGCAAACAACCAATTCAAAAACTCAAATTCATTATTAAGGCATGCAAGAATCAGAGAATGAAGTTTATGTCCACTCACCTAGATCAGTCATCTTCTGCTTCAATAATGAGCTTTTAAGGAAGATATCCTTTTTGAGTCAGTAAATCGTTCTCTCTTGTACATAGTGCCAACGCAGAGTGGGGCACTACACCTTTCGAGGTACTATACGGCAGGAAGTGTAGATTACCGTTGGCATGGAACGACATTGGTGAGCAGAAGATATTAGTCCCCGAAATGATCATACAGACAGTAGAAGTTCTCAGGCAGATCATAGAGCGACTTCGGGTTGCGTAAGATCAGCATCGTCACTGGACAGACCAACATCGTGGACCTTTAGAGTTTTGTGTCGGCGATCACATATTCTTGCATATTTTGCCAACCCATGGAGTTATTAGATTCGGGGTCCGTGGGAAGCTTAGTCCGCGATAGGTTGGGCCGTTTGATATTCTCGATCGGGTAAGCGATGTGGCTTATCGTCTTGCCCTTTCACCTTTGCTACGTAAGGTGCATGATATATTTTATGTATCTCAGTTACGTAGGTATGTCCTGAATCTGAGTCATATCCTCGATCACTCTGAATTAGTCGTTGGTACCGACTTATCTTACGAGGAGCAACCTGTATCTATTCTGGACCAAATGGAGAAGGTACTCAAGAATCAGACTATTTCTCTTATCTGAGTTGCCTAGGGCCATCATACTCTTAGAGAATCAACGTGGGATCGCGAGGATGATATATGGTCTCGGTTTCCGCACATATTAGATTAGAAAGGTATATTCTACCTTATGCCATCGTATCTTAGATTTCGTAATCAGGCAATAATCTATGTGTTGTGATGTTATTGCTTGTATGTATAGATTATGTGTTATTAGTTTGTTTCTTGTTTTGATATCTCTAGATAGCCTTGAGTTTGAATTTCGAGGATAAAAATTTTCTAAGGTGGGTAGAGATGTCAGCCCCCCTTTTTTGGCGTACTTTGGTGCATATTGCCCTTGGCGCACTTTAGCGCATATTGTTTGCTAGCCCGACCATTGTTTAGTCTAGACCTAAGAGTACTAGAGAGAGTAGGTTTGGTTGGGTTATTGGCATGTGTGGCTGGGATGGGTTTGAGTGATCCAACGATCTACATCTCAAACCTAAGCCTATATATTCTCATTTCTTTCTCTACTCATTATTGTCCATTCTATTTCTCTCTCTTAGGTTTTCGATCTCCCTCCGTAGGCAAGTACATCTTGCACAAGAGAAGAACCATAAATTTATGCATGCTTTTAGTTCTTAATAATTTTTGTTTATTTCTAGCTCATGTTGTTGGGATCGAGCACCCCTTCATCTTTAATACTTGTTGTTCTTAATTTTCTTGGTTGAAATTGCATGGACCTGAGTTTGGGTCTATGGGTTTACTTTGTTTTCCTAGGATTTGATCTTCCAAAATTTTGTATTTTATAAAACTAATTAGCTCATAGTGTAGAGCACCATATTTCATTTAACTTTGCTTTTAGCTATGCTTGATTTTGAGTCCAGCTAAGTTCAGTGCTGAACCTTGATACCATTCGTATACCAAAATGGCTGACTAGAGAAGAAGAACAGTGCTCTGTGAAGAGTATGTAAGAGAACCCCTTTGGCGTAGAAATATGTATATTTCACTTTGGACGCATTAGTGTGTTTTCCCAACTCTTCGTGCGTATTAATCATACTGTACTCACTCTCCTAGTGCGTACTAATCATACTGCACTAAGTCTCCTAGCAAAAGTGTATCAGTCACACTACTTGAGTCAGTGGCATACTTTCGAGAGGAAACTCAGTTTGCGCACTTTGGTGCGTATTCAATCAAAGTTATCCCTGGAAAACCAAGAGAAAGTGCGCCATAGTCAGTCAGCGCACTTTCTTCGCGTTTGACAATCTGGCATATTTTTCCTATGTTTCGTCAGCCGACGCACTTTTTTTACGTTTGTAGCTTGCGCACTTTCTCCCCTCTTCATTTTCTTAGGGACGAAGCTTTGGTTGGTTTCTCAATTTTTGTGTTATTGATTTGTGTGCTTCTCGACTGATGAGTTTCACGACTATCAAGCTTTAACCTCGGACTATGTATTTTGTCTTTTAGCTAGCTTATTCGTGTACTTTCTTTGAAAGCATGCTTTATTCTTGCCCGTGCACTTTTGTCAAGTGTGCCACCCCTTTGTAGCTCGCGCACTTTTGTCAAGTGCGCCATGTTGGTTAACTTGACAAAGTGCGCCACCCCTTTGTAGCTCGCACACTTTATGCGCCCCTGACTTCATGTGGCACCCTGAGCATGCGCTTGTTTGGTTCATGTGCCTAACCTTTACGTGTAGAATTTTATGCGCATGTTATTCTTTGTGAATCCATGCTTGTACGTAGTACTTTTATTATGTGTTCACTTATTTTATTTGTATTGTTTCTCATCATCCTATATGTGGTTAATCCTGGTATTGCTTATGTTATGATTCGAAGGAAGAATTGACTTAGAAACCAGATCTCATGCTAGACATAACCATGTGCTAAGATTGGCTTCATACATAGCATGAATATGTGTTGGATTGAGATATTCTATGTGGACCAGACTAAGTAAATAGTAATAAACGACTATGTGCATGACATAAGCTTCGTGTTATAATGTGATCAAGATTCATGTGACCCAATGATAAATTGGTAATTGGACTCGAATACTATATTCGTGCTAATACCTTTATTGCCTAATATTATTCATGATCTAATGTGCACCGATGTGCGACATACCGTGTTACATGTTAAGTAATTTATATTTCGGTTGTACATCGAGAATGCCTCCAAATTCTTGAACGTGTGATACTATAAATATAATTTTTTCCCCAGCACGGGCTTGATAAGCGAGTCAAGTACCAAAGCATGGCTAGGATATTGATTTATTAAATGTTATATACATGCTTGGGTGAATCCAGATTGAACTTTCATGGATTCGTATCTAGCATGCTCGTACTTTGTACGATATCTTAAGAAAAATTCTTATGTGTCCACGCCTTGAGATTTTAAAATAATATAGGGTTAATTAGGCACCTAAAATTGGTAGTAACATTGGAAGACCAACGAACCTTCCAACAGAGAATTATAGTGCGCTGTGGGCTGGCCACCATAGATACTGTATATCATCTGCCTTAATGGAGTACAGTATCTGACCTATTATAAATAACGTCAAGCCACTGTTTCACTATAGGAATATTGGACCCGCTAATATAGTAATTTAGCGCAGTGGCCCTATGGGGAACTAGTGCAATTCATGAAGTGCCTGTATATTCCTCTATTTGGCACGGTTAGCTCGTGTTCGGCAATGGCGTGATCTAAGGATACCTATTATGCATTATTCTGAGATAATCTCAGACTCCACAAATAGCAAGCCATACAAGTGATTGGCCAATTTTATTAATTGGACTTAGTTATGATTGTATTATTCTTTTAGTAGCCTAAGGAAATAGACTAACATAATATGATTGTCACATTCGACTCCAGATTTGGTATTTCTTGAATTTCTAGAATTTATGTTTTCTGATAATGTATTCCTGTTATATTTCTCATGTTGGTTCCTATCATTTTATTTATTATTATTATTTTGAGAAAGACTACCCCGATACCAGTAGAATTGTAAAACCCCGAATCCTAGAAATCGTATATACCCTTTTTAATTAGTAATTAATAATTTAATTATAGTAATTAGTGGCTAATTAGGAGAAATATATTTTTATTAATTTTTATTTTAGGTGTCCGTGCATTTGGGAGATTTATGGGACCATTAGAAATTTTTTAAAATTTATTTCATGTAGGAGACCCCTTGAGCAGTTGCTAGCTTAATAGTGTGCATTAATATAATCTAGAAATTCTATGAGTATATATATATATATATATATATATATATATATATATATATATATATATATATATATATATATAATTGGAAAAAGAAGTTGTAAAGAAAAGAAAAGAAAAGAAAAAAAATAAACTAATAACTATACTTAACTATTACAACTACTACTACCAATTCGCAGCAAACCAACCATTCCCTTAGCAACCAATTCCAACACCAACGCCACTCCCTAGCAAACCAACCCGCAGCATATGTGAGCCACCCTTGCTTTGTGATAGCAGACCCCCCATAGACCCGCGGATACCCCTTTCCCCTCTCTCCCTTTCATATATATATATATATATATATATATATATATATATATATATATATATATATATTATTCTATATTTCTGAAACCCTAAACCTAGAATTATCCAAACCCTTCCTCTTCCCATCTAGACCTAGAGAGCACCACCACCGCAGTCGGACAACCCCGCCAGGCCGTCCAAACAAATCCTGACGACCGCGACCCCGTGTATTGCAGATTTTTGCAGCAAGGTACCTGTGTTCCGGAGTTGTTTTCCGTCGCCTCGCTCAACCAAACGCCACCCCGTCTTCACCGGTATGCTCACCCCTTAACTCTCTTCCATATATGTGTGATAGTAGATCTCGAACAACGCGTAACCATAGGCAAAAATAGCGCCAAAGTTGGCAGAAATAGACCGAATTCTGGGATCGCAGAAAACTGCGGTGACCATCCATGTTTCCGAGTTCGTATCTCCCACCACAGAGATCCGAATTCGATGATTCTTTTTGATATATGTAGACCACTTAACCTAGTTTAAATTCTGTTAAATAACCATAGATTATTAACTGTTGTAGGTAGAATTAAATTCGTTGGAAAATCCCGCGAACCCACTTTTCCAGATTTCTAAAAGTTGTGAAACGGAGCGCGTCCCGCCAAACGGGACCGCTCCGCCGTGTACCAAGTATACCAAACGGTGAGCGCAGTGTAACTGGATACGTGAGAGTTCGCGAAAACTGATTCGAACCCGTGTGCGCACCGAAATCAGCCCGTATCCGCGGACAAACCCCCGTGTCATAACTTTTGCGAAAGTCGCGCGCATTTTGTGCACGCTCGTCAGATTGCGACAAAACTTGCGCCACTGGACTCGTGGTAATGCGCTGGTCCTGTGACCCAATTTTTATGCAATTCTGAGATGGTTGACCAAGTTGCCAATTGGCGGGCCCCACGGTTGACTTTTTGGGCAAAATTGTGTTCGGCCCATCGGAATCCATATTTGGACATACCGTTGGGTTCGTATTGACATCTAGAGTTTGTTTGACCTATAATTTGTCCCATTTAGAGACAGTTACCCTTGGCACATTTTTCAGTGCAAAGTGGGCCACACTTGGACCTCGCTTTGACCCGAAATTACCGTTTTGCTCCTGTGTCCAAATTGGACGAAAGGAAAGTGCTTTCTAGCTATTTTGGTTATTCTGGGAACGTTGGTGATATCTATTTCAGCATCCGGAGATATTTGTTCTGCGGCCATAGCTTCTGATCCTGTGTGCTTGACTCCTGGACAGTACACCTTGCAGCTTTCTTACCAGGCAAGATACCTTGCCAAATTGTTTACAGTATTTTACATGCTTAGTATATTTCTGTATATTTATTGCATTTCTGTTTATTCATTACATGTGTAGTTTCCTTCAGTGATTATTACATATTAGATATGTTGACACACACACTTGACACTTAGTATCATAGAGGACAATCAGTAGGCGTATGGGCTTTAACCACTATGGTAAACCGTAGTAACTAGCACGCACTATGGTGGTCGTGTCCGATGGTCGCTACCCCCGAGGTATGTCGATTGATGGAGTCCGAGGGTCGCTACCCCTGAGGTATGTCGGCTGATGATGTCCACTGACGAGTGTGTGAGTGTGAGATTTAGATCGAGTAGCCTACCCTTGGCCATACGTCAAAAAGTTGTCCTCATTTGCATTTATATAGATTGTCTTGTATAGCGTACTTATATATTTTCTACCTATTATGCATGTTTACTGTATTCAGCCCTCTGCGGAGCCTTGTTCAGGTAGCCGTTTCTCTCTCCTTGCTGCCCCGTTTCCTGTTTCGTCTGCTGTGATGCGAACCCTACGTGACCCTCTCGATACCCGTACAACCCGCTCGGTGTGTCGCGTCCTGTGGCGATCATAAACTGCGACCCAAAATCAGGAAAATTAACACCCTATTTTTCTCCGGAACAGAGTGCGCCCCACTAAACGGGACGACTTGGTCGTGTGCGGACATCACCGAAAGGTGAGCGCCGTTAATATGGACGTGTGGGATTTTGCAGAAGTTGATTTGGATGTGCGTGCACACCGGAATCAACGCGTATCCGTCGATAACACCCCGTATCGGCCTCATTCTGGAACGTATTGTAACGTCGTGTACACACATCGTATCAAAACGAAACTTGTGCCATCGGACTCGTAGTAACACGCTGGTCCTATGACCCAAGTTTGGTTCGATTCTGAGAACGTTGACAAAATCGCGTATCGTGGGCCCCATGGCTCCACTTGACGGGCAATTTTGTGATCGGCTCATCGGAATCCAGTTCGGGATATTTCGTTGGCTTCGTATCGTTGTTCTGGACTTGTAGACACTAAGTTTGACGAATTTGGAGAACATTATCTCTGGCACATTTTTCGGTGCGAAGCGGGCCACATGTGGACCCCGCTTTGACCAGAAACTGTCACTTTTGCCATTGTGTCCAAATTGGACTCAAAGACAGGCAATTCTAGCTATTTGATATCTTCTGAGCATGATGGTAATGTTTGTTTCAGCATCCGAAGACGTTCCTGATGATTTCACGAATACCAGAGCCGCAGTTGGAAACCAAACACCAGGCAAGTGTACCTTGCCAACTTGCAGTGATTCCTGTTATAGTATTTGCTTGAGTTCTTTGTACATACATATACAATCTTGATATAAATGTTCAACCTAGGACCGTGTGATATTACTTAGCATCCGAATAATATTCGGGTGCCAACAACGTATGCGGAGTTGTGTAATGTCACCTAGTGATGGATATCGAAACCCTTTACATTCTCGTGCTTGCATTATCAAGTACGTCATACCCAGGACACCTGACACTATTCATGAGACAGAATCTTTCTGAGATATTCATGGTGATTTTGTATAGATTACAGGACTTGTGACATAGATATTACATATGCTTAGCTATCATTATGACTCGTTGCATCAATTAGAGGTCAAGATCTTGCGTGTCATGGACATGAGACGTGTGATTACATTGGGCGAGGAGAAACACACAGGCTATAGGCTGATTATATATATATAACCCTTATTAATGCAGTGCTCAAGACTCTAAACCCGAGCTTGGCCCATTACGTGATATCACTGCTACCGGCTTCCCGACACAGAGCTTGTAGTGGTTTCAGCCTGAGTACTAGTGATGCTCTCAACTTGCATATCACTTAGATGGTTACATAGTTTACCCTATTGTTTCATCTATTAATGCACTGCATTTATTTTGGCTTGAGTTATTCTTGTACCTTGCTATGTCCCCTGAGGACCTAGATCCGGATTGTGTCCCCAGGTATAGCCGAGGAGATCTATCTCGAGGTATATGGGACAGGAGCATACATTGGAGCAGTACCAGAACCCGAGGACGAGATCGTGCCAGAGGACTTCTCCTGAGTATTGTCTTTGTATACTCAGTTATTTAAGTTTCTAGTTACTTTATTTCCTGTCTATTATATTGGTGTATCAGACTTATTCTCGGGTTGTTCCCCGAGATACTTTTATTGAGACATGTTAGATTATATTTATTTGCATTTATTCTGGCATTTGTTCGGTGATTATCTTCTGTGGATGAGATTAGAATAGATTGTGACTTATACCGTAGACCTATTTATTGTTTGTTACAGCTTAAGTACACCATAATGGGTCCATTAAATTGGGTTTGCCCATTGGTGTGTGCTGCTGGCCATTGCCACGCGTCCAGTCCCTCGGTAGTTTGGGACTGGGGCGTGATAATAAGCTTTGTCAATCATGACCCAGTACTTTCCGCTTCGTAGTATAGATCTTCTAGGCAACTACCGAGTGATAAATCTTCAATCCTACATAGATCTTTCTCTTAATTTAAAATATTCAAGATCATGTACTCCTCGTGACTCTTCTTGTTGCCATTCTACCTTCTTTACCTTGAACCTAAGATTTTCTCCTCATTTATTCCATGTATACCCTTCATCCAAACTACATAGTTACCATCTTGTTATAGCTTGTCATCTATTATAAACAATTTACTATATCTAACTCAAGACTATAACATAAAACTCTCATCCTTCAACCTATTTGCTCTATGACAGATACTAGCTTGTCTACGGGTGGTACTCACTTGTTCAATTAATACTGACAACCCCATTAATCAAATACATCTAATTTGATTTCGAAAGCTATACTTTAGCACTCGAGTTATCTAATTACTCAAATATTAGGTCTAGCAATCTACTTATCTATTTAGTCCAGACTTAGTCCAGACCTATAGTCATCAATAATTTAAGGGGGTCATAAGATCCACTTTTGATACTAAAAGTCACAAGACAACTAGAGATTTAACCACTATGGCCTGCTACGTAAAGTTCTAATTTCTTAAGGTCGTAATATAATTCCTTGTATCACCATCATGAGCCACATCAGATCCCTAGAATCTAGTTATGTATTCCATAAAGTATTTCAAACCATCTTTCTAACTTCTAATACTTCCAAATTACGGCTACCTTAAGCAAGGGTAAGGTTTTATTAGCTCTAGGCCTCTGATACTATATTTAATTCTCATGCTAACAATCTATACTAGCTCTAGCATATAGGAATAACATATCTACCTATCCTACTAAGGCTAACCATCTTCTCAAAAATTTATATCTAACATGTCTTATTCCGCCTTGACAAGGATCTGCTTCTGGAGGAAACACCACGCACGAACATTCATCTCTCTGAAATAGGTAGAGTTGATAGACAATAATAAGGATATCGAGGAGAATAAAAGAGTACAATTATGAAGTCCAAGGGCAATAATCAAATACTAAAGAATTTTTAAATCAGTTATGGATTGAGATACTAATACTATTAATCCTGATTACAGGCTCGCTCGGTACTGGAAAGTAACCAAAACGATTTATTCAAGACCTGCATGGGTCACCACAAAAATATGTAACACTTCAATCCCAAAATACGTAGGACTATGAATACGTAACATGCCAGCTACGCATTCGACCAGACTCTGGTCCGACTCGAATACGTATAAGTTGTAATATAAGGGTAACTATCTAAGAATACTGAAAATATTTATGTCTCAATCCACATAAAGAACAAAATATCAAGAATGGACTACATGTGCTAAAGTCAACCGCCAGTAACACATAAGCTCGAATAGACTCGAGAAAGGAATATGAGTCTATAAAACTAGGCTACATCAGCAGATGAATAAATAATATGAATAATAACCATAACTTCGAAAGAATTAATATAAGTACCTGGCACCAATGCCTGTAAGACAAAGCAATACACTTCAGCAACTCCAAGCAGGCTACACAATTGTCTATACTATAAAATTGGCAAGGCACCAGGTCCTCAGAGGGACGTAACAAGGTACAAGAAACAGCATGCCAAAGTAAAACAGTATAATGCCACATACTCAAGGGTAAACTAATGTAATCATCTACGTAAAATGCAAGTGAGAGCATCACTAATACTCAGGTTGAAACCACTACAAGCACTGTGTCGGGGAGCCCATAATAGTAAGAATATCATGTAATGGGTCAAGCTATGATATAGAGACTAAAGCACCTCAATAATAAAGTATATATATATATATGTAATCAGCCTGTAGCCTGTGTATCTCTCCCCATCCAATGTAATCACACATCTCATGTCCACAACGTCTCATGTCCATAACACGCAAGATCATGACCTCTAACTAGTACAACAAGTCATAATGATATCTATGTATATGCAAGTCTCATGTCACGAATCCTGTAAGCCTATACAGAATTACCATGAATAACTCAAGAAAGATTTTGTCACATAAATAGTGTTAAGTGTCCTATGGTATAAAGTACTTGGTAAAGCAAGCACAAAAAATATAGAATCGTGGTATCAACTCTCTAAGTGATGTTACATGACTCCGCGTACGGCGTCGACACCCGAATCTTGTTCGGACGCTAAGCAATGTCTCACGGTCCTAGGTTGAGCAGGCATATCACAAGAATATATAAAATAAAGCACAAGTCGATAATATAATAGGATTTACTGCAAGTTGGCAAGGTACACTTGCCTGGAACTCCAAGCTGATAACACAAAGAACCTGCTCTCGAATCCACGCTAGTGCGATCCCAAGAGCCTAAATATATAATATCATAAAATCAATCACTATGACACGGTTCACTAAGCATGCACAAGAGTACAAGTACTTTATGTCATTAATCATTAGACAATTAGGGTCTAAATTAATCAATGATACAACTTATACAATGCAATCAGTTATTTAGAGTCTAAAATAATTAGGGGCTCTAATAAAGTAGATTGGCTAAGGTTCACTAGTCAAGGACCAAGAAAGTGTGTAAACACCAAGCCTACTAGTCACATAATATCATCAAGCCTCATAAATATGGTTATAATAAAGGTTCATGTAGGTACTAGGTGTTCTCACACTAGATTTTCATATACAACATATCATCAACCTTGGTATTCACTAAGTGTCAAACTATGTTAACCAACCTATGGTTAGTTTTGTCTATTAAAACATGCACATGAGCATTAACAATAGGTCAAGTTAAGGTCATCACAAATAATCACATACTGTATTTCTCAATTATATCCATTCATCCAACTATATACAACTCTCGTTCTACTATAAAATATCAAGTATACATAGACAAGTCAAATCTGAATTTATAATAAGATCATGGCATATACCTCATTTTTAACTTGTATTTGTCATGAAACATGTGTGCAAACACTACTACAACTAGTGAACAACCTTAGCATGGCATCTTCCACGTTCCAACATAGTATTTATAAACAATAAAACTAGCTATCACAAAACTTAGGCAAAGTGCACTACTAGTTGCACAATATTTAATCATGTCTCAACCATACATTTATTTATATATAACACCATAAACAAAACTTATATATTCTGAAATTTAGTGAAAATTAGAGTAAAAATTATGTTTTACAAGTTGTTTCTTGGGTTTTAGATCATGGCAAAGTGAATAGAACAATAAGTTCATAAATAACATTCAAGTCTAGACATGAGAAGTAATAAGTGTTCTTGGTATAATATCATTAAAAATATGAATAGAAAGTTGGTGATATTTAATAGGAATATGAAGTACATATAGAAAGGGTTGAGTAGGAGGAGTTGTAGCTCTTACCAAAGTAAAATAGGAAGGCAAAAGAGGGTTGTGCACTGCTTGCACAAATCTGTCCAGATTTGGACACTTCGTCTCGTAACTGTTGTCCGGGGCTTTAAAATATTTCTCCAAGTACTTTGGGGCTTAGAGAGATTAGGGGAGAGGTAGAGGATGAAGTTAGGGTGATTTTTGAAGGGGTTTTGGTGCTATAAGTAGTGTCAATAAGGTATTAAAGTGGTGCTATTGCTGGCGGGTTTAGCAGGGTATCTTCGTTTTGTAGGGGGTGTTTGGGAGAGTTGTGGGATGATTTAGGTGCTGAGTTATAAATAAAACTTGTTAAGGAGATGTAGGAAAATGATATTTGGGTGCTATAGTGGTGCTTTGGAGGCTATGGAGGTGGTGGAGTGGCCTAAGAAGAGGATACAATAAATTTGGATTCAGCCTGGACACCTTTGATGGAGGGATGTTTTGAGGAACTTAGAGTAAATTTTGATGGAAGGTTTGTGAAGAGAAAGTGATAAGGACATGGAGAGATAATAATACAAAATTTGAGAGAAATATACTTACTGTGGAGGGATATAGGGCCGGATTGGTGGGGGTGTTGCTGAATTCAGATTCAGCCTGGGTAGGGTTGGATAGATGGAGGTGTGGAGGGAGATAGAGAAGGAATTTGGAGATGATTTGTGAAGAAAAAAAAGTGAGGAAGAGAGTTAGGAAGAAGTTTTATTCAGGTGGTTTGAATGGGGGAGGTAAAGAGAGGGGGGTTATGGAATGTCTAATGGGGAGGGGAAGAGTTTGGAGTTACCAATAGGGTAAGGAAATGTCACAAGTTATAACCCCTTCCCTTTCGCACTCCACCCTAATGATTTAATAAACCCATGGCTGTCCAAAACTGAAATAATATTTAATATGGATGGTCAAACCTAGCTTAGTCAACCTAGGTTAAGTCCAACTACTTCTAGTTGGGTCAGGTTCGGGTCATTGCGGTTTAGTTTGACTAGGTTGGTCTGATTCACTAGAAAATTGATCATTTGTGACTATTGAGGGTAGGTAGCACATAGAGGTTCAATAAAGTGGGACACAGATATCATGTGTGTCTTAGACCTAGTTTAGATCATGATCATGCATTAGGTCGAAAGAATTGGTCGAAATTGGATCTCCAATTTAAATTGGAACGGTTAACGGTTACACTGTAGGTGCTAGAAATTGAGTTTTTGACCCGAATGTTTTACATAAAAAAAAAGATCACAAGGAGATATGTTTGAGTGGGATATGATAATCATAAATTAAGGTGGGCTTTTCTAGATCATGCATATAAAATTTGTTTGGAGATAATGGCTAATGTTGTGCTCCTAAAAATTAAAGCTACAAAAAATATTTTTAAATGATACTTTTGTTTACTTAATCATAGTTAATAATAAAAATAATAATTATAAATATTATATTAATTAAAATATCTAAATCTTTGGGTGAGGGAGTTTACAATGTCACGCCCCGAGGCGTCCCCCGAGTCGTGACCGCCGTGCGGGCCTGGAGTTGCGCCCGCACAAGGCTTTAATGATTTGCATAGCAAGCACATATTCAGAGTACGCAGATAAATTGAAACACAGATTTGAAACATAGAAAAGTTCTCTTTATTGATAATGAACATCTATTACAAACTCCTGAACGAGTCAGCTAATATGCCGAACGGCTTACAAAAGGGTTGACTCAAAATGAGATAGCAGTCATGTACATTACATCCTTTTATAAACTCAAAACGATAAAGACCTCCAGGCTGGAGGATCGCTTTGCCACGGAGCTGCATTTGTGTATGAAGAGTTGCAGGCTCCTGACTCCAAAATGCTTTGGGGGCGCGGTGAAGATGCGCCAACAGTTGGACTGGATCGGGTAGACGACTTCGGCTCCTCGCTCGGTTCGCCTTGGTGCGGAGAACCTGTTTCAACGAGGGTCAGCATATCGAAATATGCTGGTGAAGGCGAGCTAGCCTGACTATACCAATCAACACGTTGTTTAGTGAAGCATGCACATTTTGTGGGTTTCTATCTTGCCTTAGTTCATTTACAAGTAAGCAGCATATTAAATTTACTGAAAATGAACGTGCCACCGTTCGATGGATTTTACCTGACCGTCTGAATTACCTGCACAATACTTACCATGCCTTCCCTGCCACGAAGACACAAGTTAGTATGCAACAGGTTTAAATATACAGTGGATCACTGGCTAGGATGCCATAATGGACCGTTTAGTCTTGAACGAGGATGGAATGCAGCGAAGATTCAGTAGTGGCTGCAATCCATCCCGTTCAGATGCAGTAGACTACAGTGAGTTCCGTCCGGATCGGATCGGTGCCAGTGCCCCAGCGACCGTCCGCAGGAACCAGTGACCTTGTGCACAAGTTATCCGTGATCGAATCGGTATTGTTTCATTAAGCTAACAGTTCATGCAGTTGAGGCAATGCTAGTTCAGGACAAGCAGTATTATGATTCAGTTGCATAGCCTCTTGATTCAGTATATTTCATAGCATAATTTAAAGAAGAACAAACATTCTAACTTGTATTATGCATATGATAAATATTTTCGAGCGAACACGCATGCAAGTAAGTAACCGTTCACAGTTTTGATTGACAAGCAGTATTAACCAAGTCTATTCTCTTTTATCTTGGTTTCTTTTATTATTACTTGGTATCATTTGATCGGGGCAAAGGAGAGTGCAGATTGATTAGCTGTGAAGCTTGGAAGCAGGACTAGCTAATCTGGTTGGTAGCCACTCACTTAGATTTTGGAAAGAAGAAGGAAAGAGGCGCTTCACAACTCCGTTCGTAAGCCACCTACTGCTCGTTCACCTGCACACGAACAGCTCGATTAATACTTCTTCCTCTCTTTCCAATCTCGGAATTGGAGTGCAGTTCAATGAACGAAAATAATGAAAACCATCGAAACCGTTCAAGGAAAACAAGCAAATCCCAAAACCAACTCAAAGCACGAAAGCAACAAGCGACATCGAAAACCGAGGCAATAAAAGATAGCAGCGGAGAGGTCCCTCCTGACTCTGCCGCTAAGCTGATCCTTGGGGCGCAGTCCACTGAATATGGGAATCGATTCCGAAGAAACAAATCCATAACGAGGACGAGTTCTTAATTCAATCTATCCCGATCGAACGATACCGTTTGTGTTTCTTAGCCGCGCTCCCCGCACCGGGGGAACGGGGCACTACATCCTACCCAACTAATTAGAAGTTTCGTCCCGAAACTTAGGGTAGAACTTACCGTTAGGGATTATTAAGGTGGCTCAGTGGGCAGGCAGGAACGGTATGATCAGGATTTTCGCAAATGAGGCATTGCCCAAGTTTCTTGCGGCACTTTTCAACTGTGTGCCCTGGTTTCTTACAATATGCACACGGTTGCCCTGGGTTACCTCTCCGTGGACCGCCGTGGTTAAGGCGCTTTGTAGCGGTGTTTCCTCCATCGTTGCCTTGGCGTTTGTGATTGTAGGTATGCACAGCGCCAGTGAAAACGTGAGGATACTGCGGTTCGAGGGATAGGGCGTGATTCATGACTTCACGCATTGTTCCGTACTGATTATTGACTACGTGCGAATGGATGGAAGGACGGAGACCACCTTCAAACCTTCTGGCTCGACTCGCTGCATCAGGTAAATAGGCCCTAGCGAATTTGGAGAGTCGGTTGAATTCGGCGGAATACTCTTTAACTGTCATCCTGCCTTGCCTCAGTTGCACGAAGTCATTTTCCATTTGACGTTGCACTGGAGGGGGTATAAACTCCTCTTCGAACGCGGCACGAAAGGTCGTCCACGAGATCGCCTCCTCTCCGTGATCAAATTGGAGAGATCGTCGATGCACGTCCCACCAATCGTGTGCGTTGAGGCGGAGCTGTAGTTGCGCGCAGGCGACGCGCTTATCTTCGGGGACCTCTAGCAGAGTGAAGTGGTCTTCAATCTCGGCTAGCCAATCTAGAGCTACCACTGGGTCCTCAGTCCCGTTGAATGGGGTGTTGCAGACTTTCTTGAAGTGTCCCAAGTTGAAGGCAGTCACGTCCCCCGGCCTTGGAATTTGCGACGTCTCTACTTCAAGTACGGGCTGTTCCACCGGAGTCGTTACTGTTGCAACGGAATGGTTGGCAGCCAAAGTCTGAACAATCTGTTGCAGGGCATCCACCTGCTTTTGTTGGACTGAGAATCGGGTCTCTAGATTACTCTCGAGCTTGGCTTGGCGAGCATCGTCTCGTTGTCGTTGCGATTCTAACATTTGCATTACCCGCTCAAGCGGGTCGACTTGAGACATGCCTCGTTGGCTCCGAGAGCTTCCCGAAGTACCCGAACTGCTTTCTTGTGTTTCGATCGGTGGTTGTGCTGCAGATTGCGCTGGATCCATTCCTTTAAAAGAAGGTAAATTACATTAGGATCATAATGTATTATGGACTTATTGCATGAACGTATCTCATTTTGGCCTAGCGAGTTCAAGAGTTCGCACAGGAATTTGATCGTTAAAGGAACTTTTCCAGCACGAAGTCTAAGGAACTTTGAATCTGTGCTCTGATACCACTATGTCATGCCCCGAGGCGTCCTCCGAGTCGTGACCGTCGTGCGGGCCTGGAGTTGCGCCCGCACAAGGCTTTAATGATTTGCATAGCAAACACATATTCAGAGTACGCAGATAAATTGAAACACAGATTTGAAACATAAAAAAGTTCTTTTTATTGATAATGAACATCTATTACAAACTCCTGAACGAGTCAGCTAATATGCCGAACGGCTTACAAAAGGGTTGACTCAAAATGAGATAGCAGTCCTGTACATTACATCCTTTTATAAACTCAAAACGATAAAGACCTCCAGGCTGGAGGATCGCTTTGCCACGGAGCTGCATTTGTGTATGAAGAGTTGCAGGCTCCTGACTCCAAAATGCTTCGGGGGCGCGGTGAAGATGCGCCAACAGTTGGACTGGATCGGGTAGATGACTTCGGCTCCTCGCTCGGTTCGCCTTGGTGCGGAAAACCTGTTTCAACGAGGGTCAGCATATCGAAACATGCTGGTGAAGGCGAGCTAGCCTGACTATACCAATCAACACGTTGTTTAGTGAAGCATGCATATTTTGTGGGTTTCTATCTTGCCTTAGTTCATTTACAAGTAAGCAGCATATTGAATTTACTGAAAATGAACGTGCCACCGTTCGGTGGATTTTACCTGACCGTTTGAATTACCTGCACAATACTTACCATGCCTTCCCTGCCACGAAGACACAAGTTAGTATGCAACAGGTTTAAATATACAGTGGATCACTGGCTAGGATGCCATAATAGACCGTTTAGTCTTGAACGAGGATGGAATGCAGCGAAGATTCAGTAGTGGCTGCAATCCATCCCGTTCAGATGCAGTAGACTACAGTGAGTTCCGTCCGGATCGGATCGGTGCCAGTGCCCCAGCGACCGTCCGCAGGAACCAGTAACCTTGTGCACAAGTTGTCCGTGATCGAATCGGTATTGTTTCATTAAGCTAACAGTTCATGCAGTTGAGGCAATGCTAGTTCAGGACAAGGAGTATTATGATTCAGTTGCATAGCCTCTTGATTCAGTATATTTCATAGCATAATTTAAAAAAGAACAAACATTCTAACTTGTATTATGCATATGATAAATATTTCCGAGCGAACACGCATGCAAGTAAGTAACCGTTCACAGTTTTGATTGACAAGCTGTATTAACCAAGTCTATTCTCTTTTATCTTGGTTTCTTTTATTATTACTTGATATCGTTTGATCGGGGCAAAGGAGAGTGCAGATTGATTAGCTGTGAAGCTTGGAAGCAGGACTAGCTAATCTGGTTGGTAGCCACTCACTTAAATTTTGGAAAGAAGAAGGAAAGAGGCGCTTCACGACTCCGTTCGTAAGCCGCCTACTGCTCGCTCACCTGCACACGAACAGCTCGATTAATACTTCTTCCTCTCTTTCCAATCTCAGAATTGGAGTGCAGTTCAATGAACGAAAACAATGAAAACCATCGAAACCGTTCAAGGAAAACAAGCAAATCCCAAAACCAACTCAAAGCACGAAAGCAACAAGCGACATCGAAAACCGAGGCAATAAAAGATAGCAGCGGAGAGGTCCCTCCTGACTCTGCCGCTAAGCCGATCCTTGGGGCGCAGTCCACTGAATATGGGAATCGATTCCGAAGAAACAAATTCATAACGAGGACGAGTTCTTAATTCAATCTATCCCGATCGAACGATACCGTTTGTGTTTCTTAGCCGCGCTCCCCGCACCGGGGGAACGGGGCACTACATACAACACCAGACGGTGACGCATGTTGCAATTAGCGGCGCATGCTGTCATAAGTTGATACGTGGTCGCCCGAGATTTAGGGTTGTTGATGCCCATAACACTCGTGACACGTATTGTTGTAGACTTTGATTGCACCTTTGGAGTACATCCACTCGACGCATGGAAACAACGAAACAATAGTGGCACATGATACTACGAGCACATAGGAACACTAGGGTAATACGGGCGCATGGCACTGCAGGCACATGAGAACACTAAGATACTAGTGGCGTATGGCACTGTGAGCACATGAGACACTGTTGAGACTGTTAGTGCATAGGGCTAGCTCACTAAGGTGCATAGGGCTGGATCACTGGAGCGCATGGTGCTGGATCACTGAGGCGCATGAGGTTGGATCACTGAGGCGTGTGAGGCTGGATCACTGAGACGCATGGTGTTGATTTTCCATGCTTCTACAATCAATTGTAGTTTATATAGGTACTTTTTATCGGCACATTTATCAATATACATTTTATATTTATTAATACACATTTTCGCTATGTTTGGTTCACGGAATTATATTATTGAAAAAAAGTCATTCATTTCTTGAGTTTGGATGACAGATAAAATTGAAAGAAAAAAAATGTTTCACAAACGAAAAAAAATAATTTTTCCACCATCCTAAGGAATCACTTTACCATTGTCATGACCCGCACCCGGTATAGGGATGCAAGTCGGAAACAACGCCCAGCCTACACCGCAGCATCGGCGGTAGAACGCTGTCTTGGTCTACTATACTATCTAAAATCTCACAATAATATAAAGTTTGCCAACAATAGCTCACACAAAACTCAATCACAATCTAAAGCACGAGAAGATATGAAGGAAGTTTAACTATACATCAAAAAAATATAAATCATCAACAATAGAAACAAAAATCAATAACTCAAATAGAAGCCGGAAACAAATCCGGTACCAAAAATGCCAAAGAGAACTAATTATGCTACCTAGTGAATCCGGCTAAAACTCCCGGTAGTCACTCCAGAACTAGTGGGTCCAAGTCTGCACCATCTATAAGTCAAAGTCCAAAGTATGTCGGACACCAATCTCTCGGATCCTCTGAAAAATATTTTCCAGTCAGGAATGGAGCAAAGTACATACCTCTGAAAGCAGTTTTAATAACATAATCGAGCATATAAACAGATATAAAAATGAAATACAAAATTACTAAACATATGAATGATGAACAAGATATATACATGTAATGTACGAGAATATATAGATCAACAATATGAATATCACAATATGATAAAGTAAACTGTAATCTAAACTATCTAATGTGACTTAGAATACGAGTTCATTATGTGATCGGGTTGGGTGAACATGATCAGGTAAGACGGATTACAAGTGAAGTATGTAATCAGAATGTACACGATTTGTAACAATGGCTTTGATCATATAATCAACTCCTACTCTCCTACCCCCAACTAATACCGATGGATCCAATCACGACACACGACGAACACGAAAATATAACCATTGTCACGAGCAGTGGGTGTACACGAATATCATAACCACCTAACACGAGCAGTGGGTGTACACGAATAAGCACACTGAACACGAGCAGTGTGTGAACACGAAGTAACATCAATACCCAGTATACACGATGAGATACAATGTACACGAGTACCCGCTGAACACGGTAGGGGATAACATCTCATGACGGGATCCATATAGTACCAGTCCGTGAAATTACTGTGTCGGGATCAATGTATACAATTCTAAAACATGCATATATACAATATTATGAATTGAAAACTATCAGAGAAATGTACTCGCCTGTGGTCCAGAGCAATGAATGTCAAACTGTCCGAACTGGTGTCACACAGACCTATATATGGAATATTGCATTAATACAAGGTCTGAAAAGAAAAGAAGTTAAACTAGTCAACTTCTAGGTCAACAAGTCAATTCTAAGTCAAAAGTCAAACTAGGTCAACTCTAAGTCAACTATGGTCAACTATAGTGAAACTATGGTCAACTATCCATTTCTAGGTTGCATGAGTCTAACTTAAAGATATTGGACTCACACACCATGAATCTAGGCCATACAAGCTATATCGTAGGATACTAAGATACCGTATCTCAGGATACGCAAATAATAGGTAAATATCACATATCTATAATAAAGCAATATTAAATATATAAATCATAATTACAAATGCTAAAAGATATCATGGTTTTGAACCAACTTGGTATTGCAATAGTAAACCTCTATCTTGATACCCAAACCTAATACCTTGGATATCCTTAATACCTTAGCATTTACCTTGGTATCTCAAGGTAATGTCACTCTAGTATATATATATTAACTATCCAACTATAACTATAAACTACCATGTATTTAGTATTTATACAATACTATATACCTTATTTTAGTCACCTTAATACCAACCCATAATTAGTTTATAACTATCCTATTACTATGCCAATACCTACTACTCATACCTTGGTATCTCTTGATACTTACTTTGGTATCTCAAGGTAATGCCAAAATCTTCATATATATATATACTAATTATTCATCAACAACTATATGTATACATATATCAATCCAATATAACTTCTAGTATATACTAAATAGAATAAATACTAACTACCAACTACACACTAAATACTAATACATATATACGTACATACATACATACCTATAATATATATAACTAAAGATACTCATAACAATAGATAACTAAAATATACTAACTTACTCAATAATATTATGTGCTACAACTAAATATATACATATATAGTATAATACAAATAGCAATTAGGAACATATTTATATATATATTAATTACCATATATATATTTAAATACCTATATATAATCCACCATATATATTTATATAATATATATTTAAATACATATATATAACCCACAATATATATTTATACAATATATATTTAAATACATATAATCCACAATATATATTTATACAATATATATTTAAATACATACATATAACCCATAATACATATTTATATAATATATATTTAAATACATATATATAACCCACAATATATATATTTATACAATATATATATAAAACTATATATATAACTATACATACACTTATACATAGTAAATTATATAAAATACCACATAGTAACATACACACACATACATATTAATATGTATATATAACTATACATATATGTATACGTATATAAAATTATACACTATATAAATACATAACAATATATAATATAACTATATATATAACCACATATAAATATATCTACTATATTATATATACATATACTACCACTTATGAATATATATCTACATGTAGAAAAATAGCTACATAATAAATATACACATATAGTATATGCATAGGTACATAGATCTAAGACACAATATTACATAAATATATATACACAATATTATATATATATATATATATATATATAATTATACTTCTCCATGAAATAAGAACACAAAAGAATTAGATCTATAATTAAATTGCGCATACATGGGCCGTATCACCCCGTATCCTACAAGATTTAGGATACGCATGCAACACGAGTCCACCACACATCCAAACATACCCCGAAGGACACGAACAAGTCATATATATTATTTATGAATAATACAAAGAGTCAAATATAAATCTACGTGTCCGTGTCAAAATATAACATGCTCAAAGTTCCGTGTCGGAGGGAAAATCTCCAAATTAACACATATCACCAAATTGATGGGATACGACCTACACGTACCCAATTGTGGATACGACACTAGCCCCAAACACACAAACACACGCCAAATTGATCTATAGGACCAATTGACACACACAACAAATGTCAATTTCGGAATTCCCCAAAAATTGACACAAAAAGCACCATAACTTTCTCAATAGGCCTCCTATGAACACAAAACCAAAACCTATGGGTAGTCTATGCATATGGGATGATTTTTTATGGTTAAATCTCAAATTTAGAACCTAAATTAAGGGGGGAAACTGAATTGTACCTATTGGGAGATGGATTTCCAATGAAACCTCCAAAATTGATAAAATTAGCCTTCAACTTGTAGATCCTTGCTCCTCTTATAGATTCATGCTTTCTCCTTGTAGATCTATGCTCTAATTGCCTCCAATGGTGATTTGAGAAATAATTAGGTGAAAATTTGGTAGGAATTTGGTTGAGAAAATTTCTAGATCTAGATTTGGAATAAAAAATGAAGAGAGAGAAAGTCTTCATCCCCTTTATATAGGCCTCACTTGTCCCCTCCCTCAAGCTACTATGTAAAGTCTAAAATACCCCTTGGAGCCTCTCATGAAGAAATTAATTAAGGAGAGAAGCTTCTAGTCTAATGGGTTTAACATAATTAATCATCCTCATAATAATTGAGCTTCTAATTATTGGGCTCAATTCTAACTAGAATTAAATGTTGGTCCATGAGTCTAAACTAAACTAGTTGGTCCACTAACACAAGTCCAAAAATAAATCTAACATGCTAATATTAAATAAATAATACAATAAATAAAAATTTAACATGCACAATATTTAATTAATTACCAAATGACTAAAATACCCTTTCCTAGAAAATGTGGTAGTGACAAATCTACCCCCCTTAGAAGAATTTTGTCCTCGAAATTAAAACTCTCACCCCTCTCTCTTGGGTCAGTCATATCATATTTATACAAATCTTATTATGGTCAAACCTCATCAATCACAGTCTAAAATAGTATATATCTTATAACATACAATCATATCATTTTACATACTTGGATATAGTCTCTAACTATTATGAAATTCAGTCTCTGTCCTGCTGAGGTGTCTCCCTCTACTGGTACGGAATAACCTGTTATGCCACATGTGGCATATTCCATCACACTAAGCATTCACTAATCATCAACCTAGTCAAGACATTCTTAATACTGAGGGTTACCAAATACTAATGATATACTATAGTTCTAGGTCATGAACATGCTTAATTCACTGGCACTTGCCACCTATGATACTATAGAAAATACTGCTAAGATACTACCTTCTTTATCTGTTTCAATCACCAAAATTTCTCAATTATTCTCTTGCAAGGAACACTTGTATACCTTTTCAATCATATGTTTTATTAGCACACCCTAGTCCAACTTATCACTCCCTATAGGATGTCTTACTTAAATCTTGTTACTGTCTACACAAGGCATCAGCTCTTATATGCATTTTGATGATATCCGTATACCAAGTTACTCATGTCTCTCCTCTATTATACTTGTAGCTAAACTTTCATAATATGTGAGGTACTCCGGCTCTTGTTACTAGGGTATATCTTTTTATTTGATACTTGGTATAACTCATTCCCTAATATTTGTTAATCATCCTAAGGTTCTCATCTATACGCAATAAATACACAATTATCTTCTAGTCATTACAACACCATGACATCTCACTGGTATCCTTATACCCCTCGGACTATTCTCTGATACATAGGACCTCTATAATCAAATTTAGCAAGGTACTATTCTTACTTACTTTTATATATATATATATATATATATATATATATATATATATATATATATATATATATATATATATATATATATATATATATATTGTCTCCCTCCTCTACTGCTTGGATCACTTGTACTATTACTCCCAATTATCTTTCTATCCATATTAACTGATACACCAATCCAATGTACTTATTGTTACTAGCATATTACTCAGCTAATCCCTGATATAGAAATACTAACACTTTTGATATAGTAACACTAGCTTCAAAACTACATAATATATACCCTTCATGTTCTAGGATACTAGCTTTCTTATTAGATCACCTCATCACACTCACTAGAACTCATGATTACTTGCACTAGTTATTAACTTCTATAATTCACATGTTTCACTTCACTCTCAAAGGTCGACATATGATTCCATATCTCTATTGATGTATATGTATCTCTTCTCAAACCCCTTTTACAGACATATACACAAATCAGTGATACATATCTTCTATGGCCAATCTTGATATTTCTCAACCCATGACATAATATTAACACTCAAGCTTCAACTTTCTGATACTCATGAACTTCCACACTGACACTTATCACCCATTGTGCCTCCTACACACAATTTATAGACACTCTTTCACCTATTGCTTCCAACACATCACTAGCCTCAATATCAGGTGAGATACTCATCACTAGTCATATACTGATACACTCCTATCCACTCACATTAATGCTCTACTTTATCTTAACACAAGTCCTACTACTTTAGCACAATGTATTATTATTCCCTCACGCTCTCCCATACACTTATGGGTACCCTTCCACTATGGCACACTCATTAATACTCTTGATGCATATACATATCTATACTCTTGACACACCCAAGTATCAACCACCAATTTGAATATCATACTTCATTGATTTCCAACATAATTTCCTTGATACTTAATTATTTACATGGATCATCCAACTACATGAATTCATGATTATCCTAAACTGGTATACTGACTTTGATAGTAACTCATGGAACCACTACTGATATTCTCTACTCCCTCTTCTACCTATAGTAACTACTAACTTATAATTACACCTATCATAGAACTAATGCTATAAAGTACTATGCTATGGGTTATCCCTAGATTTATGCCTATTGCTCACATGCCTAACCAAGATCCACTTACAGACTCATAAGTCACACTCTCAATAGTCAATACTAATACTCAAGATACAGACCTAATTGTAACTCACCAATTATCATACTAACAAGGACTCTAATAGAAATAAGCTCTATAAGGAACTAGAGAACTAAAGGTATCTCTACTGCTTAGCTAAAGAATGATGGAACAAAGTCCTACAATAAGAGAAATGAATAAGTATTGAGATGATACTTTAAGAACCAATTTAAGATACAATCTGATAATCATACACGTCTGTCCGAAATCATGACACTCAGAATCCTCGCCACGCCAGTAAACATAGCTGCGATAAACGATATATTCTATAACTAGGGTATGCAACTCTATAATCATGTTATCTAGAATTCTCACCACGCCAACCGGTATGGCTACGAGAAACTCTAAATTTCATAACTAAGATATGTACATCCGAAGTCAGGTCCCTACGTTTTTCGCTACGCCAGCTAATATGGCTGCGATAAACTCTAGGCTCCATAACCAAAGTAGACGTTTTACCTTTCTCACTATCCTAATCAATATATGTCATCAGATGATACCGTAACTTAGTCCATAAAATTTCTCTCGACATAAAATAAACTAAATAACGAACACCAAGAATTTTGAATCATCCGATCACCAAGAATCAAATTCAACATTAGATCACCAAGAATTAATTTAAACAACAACAAATGAGAGCAAACAGAAACAAGAGAAAAGATTTGAAATGGGAATTGTAATATGATTCTCAAGGGTCATCCCAGGAATCTCTCAAGAGATTTGTGATTGATTATCCTTTCATCCCAATATCTTATATCCTATATCCTATCGCAGGCTCACAGAAGTATAACTAAGTCATCGCACTACCACGACATCGCATAACTTGCGAAGCCTGACCTGCATGGGCCACCACTAAAAATATGTCACGACCCGTATCCGGTATAGGGATGCAAGTCGGAAACAACGCCCAGCCTACGCCGCAGCATCGGCGGTAGAACGCTGTCTTGGTCTACTATACTATCTAAAATCTCACAATAATATAAAGTTTGCCAACAATAGCTCACACATAACTCAATCACAATCTAAAGCACGAGAAGATATGAAGAAAGTCTAACTATACATCAAAAAAATATAAATCATCAACAATAGAAACAAAAATCAATAACTCAAATAGAAGCCGAAAACAAATTCGGTACCAAAAATACCAAAGAGAACTAATTATGCTACCTAGTGAATCCGGCTAAAACTCCCGGTAGTCACTCCAGAACTAGTGGGTCCAAGTCTGCACCATCTATAAGTCAAAGTTCAAAGTATGTCGGACACCAATCTCTCGGATCCTCTGAAAAATATTTTCCAGTCAGGAATAGAGCGAAGTACATACCTCTGAAAGCAGTTTCAATAACATAATCGAGCATATAAACAGATATAGAAATGAAATATAAGATCACTAAACATATGAATGATGAACAAGATATATACATGTAATGTACGAGAATATATAGATCAACAATATGAATATCACAATATGATAAAGTAAACTGCAATCTAAACTATCTAATGTGCCTTAGAATACGAGTTCATTATGTGATCGGGTTGGGTGAACATGATCAGGTAAGACGGATTACAAGTGAAGTATGTAATCAGAATGTACACGATTTGTAACAATGGCTTTGATCATATAATCAACTCCTACTCTCCCACCCCCAACTAATACCGATGGATCCAATCACGACACGCGACGAACACGGAAATATAACCATTGTCACGAGCAGTGGGTGTACACGAATATCATAACCACCTAACACGAGCGGTGGGTGTACACGAATAAGCATACTGAACACGAGCAGTGTGTGAACACAAAGTAACATCAATACCCAGTATACACGATGAGATACAATGTACACGAGTACCCGCTGAACACGGTAGGGGATAACATCTCATGACGGGATCCATATAGTACCAGTCCGTGAAATCACTGTGTCGGGATCAATGTATACAATTCTAAAACATGCATATATACAATATTATGAATTGAAAACTATCAGAGAAATATACTCGCCTGTGGTCCAGAGCAATGAATGTCAAACTGTCTGAACTGGTATCACACAGACCTATATATGGAATATTGCATTAATACAAGGTCTGGAAAGAAAAGAAGTTAAACTAGTCAACTTCTAGGTCAACAAGTCAATTATAAGTCAAAAGTCAAACTAGGTCAACTCTAAGTCAACTATGGTCAACTATAGTGAAACTATGGTCAACTATCCATTTCTAGGTTGCATGAGTCTAACTTAAATATATTGGGCTCACACACTATGAATCTAGGCCATACAAGCTACATCTTAGGATACTAAGATACCGTATCTCAGGATACGCAAACAATAGGTAAATATCACATATCTATCATAAAGTAATATTAAATATATAAATCATAATTACAAATGCTAAAAGAAATCATGGTTTTGAACTAACTTGGTATCGCAATAGTAAACCTCTATCTTGATACCCAAACCCAATACCTTGGATATCCTTAATACCTTAGCATTTACCTTGGTATCTCAAGGTAATGTCACTCTAGTATATATATATTAACTATCCAACTATAACTATAAACTACCATGTATTTAGTATTTATACAATACTATATACCTTATTTTAGTCACCTTAATACCAACCCATAATTAGTTTATAACTATCATATTACTATGCCAATACCTACTACTCATACCTTGGTATCTCTTGATACTTACTTTGGCATCTCAAGGTAATGCCAAAATCTTCATATATATATATACTAATTATTCATCAACAACTATATGTATACATATATCAATCCAATATAACTTCTAGTATATACTAAATAGAATAAATACTAACTACCAACTACACACTAAATACTAATACATATATATGTACATACATACATACCTATAATATATATAACTAAAGATACTCATAACAATAGATAACTAAAATATACTAACTTACTCAATAATATTATGTGCTATAACTAAATATATACATATATAGTATAATACAAATAGCAATTAGGAACATATATATATATATATATATTAATTACCATATATATATTTAAATACCTATATATAACCCACCATATATATTTATATAATATATATTTAAATACATATATAACCCATAATATATATTTATATAATATATATTTAAATACATATAATCCACAATATATATTTATACAATATATATTTAAATACATTCATATAACCCATAATATATATTTAAATACATATATATAACCCACAATATATATTGCAATTTACTAGGTTGGGGCTGAGGTCACGAACCAAGAGGCACGAGCTACAACAAGACTAGAAACGGATAACTATAAATCACTTACTCGCATCGGCTTCCTGCACAGTCAGCACATAAGCTTGCTCTCGTCCTTGAGGTAGATTCCTCGGTTGCTGCTGAGCTTACTGGTAGGGTGCTGCTCGAGGCGCTGGTGGAGTTTGCTGGTTCGCCCTTGGTGCTCCTTCTCCACGTTGAGTGCAATCCCTTACTGAATGCTGACGGGATCCGCATGCCAAACACAATCCTAGTCTGCGTCGGCATTCCTTGGCGATATGGCCTGCTTTGCCACAGTAGTGACAAGTAAGGAGGACTACCGTTTGTGGTGTAGATGCTTTCTGCTGTTGGTGCGGTCATTTTGCAGATTCTTCTTGTGCTGCTTTGGTTGGTGCGGATGGGGACGACCGCTTCAGTCTGGTCTCTCTCTTGGTGACGCGCTCTATGCGTCGAGCCACAGCAAGGACGTCCGAGTATGATGTTGGTGCGACGGACCCAATTAGTTTCTGCAGCTCAATGTTCAGTCCGTCGAAGAATTTCTCGGCCTTCTCTTCCTCAGTCGGGATCAGGGTGGGGGCGAAGCGGCTCAGACGAATGAATTCTGCGTTGTATTCTTCCACCGTCATGGAGTCCTGAGTGAGGCGATTGAATTTGTCCCGCAGTTCTGATCGAGCGATGGCAGGAATGTACATCTCCTGGAAGAGTCTAGAGAACTCCTCCCAAGTGACTCGGTCTGGTCCGAGCCGTGTCTCCTCGGATAGCCACCAGTGATGAGCATTGTCCGTTAATTGCATTCGGACGGCAGTCATCCAGCGTTCTCGTGGAAGCTCCGCTGCTTCAAGTTGATGCCGTATGTTGGTGAGCCACTCGTGAACTTCTGTGGGCTCCTCTTTTCCAGAAAAAGTGCGGGGCTTCAGTTGGCGGAAGTCAGTGATTGAGCCTGTAGTTGGCCGTCGAGCTGGTAGGTTGGCCTGCTCCAGTGCAGTTACGATGCTGTCCCTTAAGAAGTTAGCTTCGCGACGCTGAGCCTCGTGTTGGACTTGTTGCTGTGCTTGCATCATCGCGTAGATCATCTGGAATATTTGCTGCCCGTCGATCGGCTGTCCTGGTGGGAACACGGGCATTGGTGGGACGAACTGCGGCGGAGGTGGAATGTCGTCGCGCCGGAATCGGGAGGTAGGTTGACCTGCCTGCTAGCTCTGTTGAGTTGTGGAGATTCCTCCGACTGGTGTCACGTCATCGTCGTAGGTGACACCTGTAGCTTGTGGCGTTCCGACGGGAGTCTCGGTGCATTCTTGTGGGTCCATTTCCCTGTATCCAAAATACCCAATAAGAGGCACACAGGAAACAAGGCAAGCTGCAAGTTCAAGTTAGTTCGAATACGATACAGATATCAAAAATGATTCAAGCAAGTGGATGAGATCCTAAAAACTTATCCTATCTTATTGCAGGCCTGTTCGGTCCCTAAGTTGAAACCGAACAATTTAGTCGTAGACCTGCATGGGCCACCACAAAATCCATGTCACGCCCCAGTCCCAAAATGACGAGGGACTGAGCACGTGAGCAATGGCCAGCAGCACGCACCGATGGACAACCCAATTTAATGGATCCATCAGGGCATGCTTAAGCTGTAGTCTAGCAATACTAAGTACAAGTCTCAGATATTTCTAATCTCATCCACAGAAAGTCACAGATTGAAAGCCAGAAATTTTGCAATGGAAATAAATACTGAAATCTCAAATAAGCTATCTCGGGAACAAATCCGAGAATTAGTCTGTTACATTTAAGAAAAGACAGGAATTTAAAATGCTGGAAATGGAAATACTGTATAACTGAAGCCGGTGCTCAAGAGAAGTCTTCGGCCACTATCTCGTCCTCAGTTCCGGGTTCTGCTCCAAGGAGTGCTCCTGTACCGTACACCTCGGGGTAGTTCTCTGCGGCTACACCTGGGGACATAGTCCATTCCAGGTCCTCAGGGGACATTACAAGGTACAGAAAATATAAGCCAAAACATATGCAGTGCAGCAATAAAATAAACAGCAGGGTAAATATGTAAACCAGCTAGTGATATGCAAGTGAGAGTTTTAGTCATACTCAGGCTGAAACTACTACAGGATCAGTGTCTAAGAAACCATAGCAGTATTTTCTCGAAGAGCCAGAACTTGTGCCAAAGCTCTGTATCAGAGACTATGACACCTCCAGATAACATTATCTATATTATAATCAGCCTTGATATGGTAATACTCTCCCCACCCCATGAAATCTCACGTCACAGTTCCAGAATATATCAGGTACAAGTCACGCAAGTTTGAACTAATGCAATGAGTCAGGCTAGAATCTAAGCATGTAAACTGTAATGACATGAATATGTAACCTATACGGAATCACCAGGTATATCTCAGGCAATTCCGTCACATGAATAGTGTCAGGTGTCCTGGGTTGAGCAGTTAAACAAGTTACATAAGAAACTACCAGAAAATCAAGTAAAATACTATAATCAGAAATGTCTAAGAATTGGCAGCCTTTACTTGCCCACTGATGTATAACCAAGTCCAGGAAATATGTAGCAAGCTGCAAGTTTTGGCCAGGTACACTTTCCTGTGGTTCCGGCTATGTTCGCGATTCTGACTTCGGCGGGAATTGTAGGCGGTACTCCGGTTGCTGAAACAAACATCACCATCAGATCCAGAAAATATCAATCAGCTAGAAACGCATGTCCTTGGGTCCAATTTGGAGACAAGGGCAGAAATGACAGTTTCGGGCCAAAACGGGGTCCACCGGTGGGCCCGCTTTGCACCAAAAAATGCGTTCGGGTCAACGGTCTCCAAATTCACCAAACTCAGTGTCAACAGGTCAAAAACGCTGATACGAACCCAACGGAACTTTCAGAATTGGATTCCGATGAGCCGAACACAAAATTGCCCGTCGAGCGGGGCCTGTGGGGCCCACGACACGCGATTTTGTCAACGTTCTCAGAATCGAACCAAACTTGACCCACAGGACCAGCGTATCGCTACGAGTCCGATGGCGCAAGTTTCGTCTTGATCCGACATGTGTACACAAAGTTAGGGTGAATTCCAGAAAGTACGGATACGGAACGATGTCCGCGGATACGCGTTGATTCCGGTGTGCACGCACACCCAAATTGACTTCCGCGAAATCCCATACGTCCGTATCGACGAGGCGCACGTATCTGTGAAGACCGCACACAACCAAGTCATCCCGTTTGGCGGGGCGTACCCAGTTCCGGGGTAAAATAGGGTCTGGTTTTTTCCTGTTTTTGGATCGCGGTGTGCGATCACCACAGGACGCGATGCCCCGAACAGTTTATCCGGACACCGAGAGGGTCATACAGGCTTCGCAACGCAATTTGCGGAATCGAAAACGGAGCTACGAGCAAAAAGTTACACGCACCTGAAGGGACCCGAGAAACCGGGGTCAAAATCGTGTCCGACACGTGTCCGACTCGTGTCGGACACAGGAACCGAGAATTAGGGTTAGGGTTAGGGCTTGGGGTGTTCTGGTCGGTGGCAGGGGCGGCTGAGGGCGGCCGGGCTGCGGCGGAGGGGCTGGGGCACGCTGCGCGACGAGGAGGAAGGCCGGGCGGCCGTCGTCGGCGCTGCGGACGGCGCTCGGCTGCTGCTGCGGTGCCGGACAGGTCGACGAGGAGAGGAGGAGGGAGGAGAGAGCTGGCTGCCGTCGGCGGGGCAACTGCGGGAGGAGGGGACGCGGCGGGCTCGTCGTGGCGGGGGAGGGTCGTGGCGGTGGTTGGCACGGCGAGGCGGGCGGCTGAGGGGGAGATCGGGGAGGAGGAGGAGGGGTTTATAAAGGGGGCAGCGGCGGGGCGAGGGGCCGAGAGAGGCGGGCCGGGGGGGTGAACGTGGGGTGAGGCGCGGCGGAAGCGGCGTCGTGGCCGGCTGGGCGCGCGGCGGGCGGCGGAGAACGCGGGGGCTGAGTCGTGGGGAAGACGGGTCGGCGGGTGCGGTCGGGTCGGGTCTGGCGGATCCGACCCGACCCGCTAGGAAATGGGCCGGGTTTGGGTTCGAGGATTTGGGCCGGGCTGGGTTCGTGGGCCGGGCTGGGTATATAAAAATATAATAATCATAATAATAATAACTTTTAAAAATCAATAATTAATTTAATAAATAATTAAATAAATAAATAAATACTTTTTAGGCATTTAAAAATAGGTCCGGGGTCCGATAAAATCCCAGAAAATTATCCTAAGTCCAGTTTTTCATTTTACATCCAAAAATATTATTTTCATAGTATTCTAATATTGTTTAATATCAATTAAAAATCATTGAATAAATAAAACCCTGTTTTTAAATTACAGAAAATTCCCAGAAAATTCCAGAAAATTGTGAAAAATCCAGTTTTGAAAATTTTGAAAAATCAGGGGGTTTACAATCTACCCCCCTTAAGAGGATTGCGTCCTCGCAATCAAAGAATAACCGGTCAACAGAGATGACGCGGTCGCAAACATCGGTTGACAACACATCACAAGATATTTCAGGGAAATACCGTTTCCCTAATAATGAAAGTTATGCACTTCCAGAAAAATCTAGTTAAAATTATAACTTTTATGAAAATCAGGTTGTTATTAACAAGTTGCAATTTACTAGGTTGGGGCTGAGGTCACGAACCAAGAGGCACGAGCTACAACAAGACTAGAAACGGATAACTATAAATCACTTACTCGCATCGGCTTCCTGCACAGTCAGCGCATAAGCTTGCTCTCGTCCTTGAGGTAGATTCCTCGGTTGCTGCTGAGCTTGCTGGTAGGGTGCTGCTCGAGGCGCTGGTGGAGTTTGCTGGTTCGCCCTTGGTGCTCCTTCTCCACGTTGAGTGCAATCCCTTACTGAATGCTGACGGGATCCGCATGCCAAACACAATCCTAGTCTGCGTCGGCATTCCTTGGCGATATGGCCTGCTTTGCCACAGTAGTGACAAGTAAGGAGGACTACCGTTTGTGGTGTAGATGCTTTCTGCTGTTGGTGCGGTCTCTTTGCAGATTCTTCTTGTGCTGCTTTGGTTGGTGCGGATGGGGACGACCGCTTCAGTCTGGTCTCTCTCTTGGTGACGCGCTCTATGCGTCGAGCCACAGCAAGGACGTCCGAGTATGATGTTGGTGCGACGGACCCAATTAGTTTCTGCAGCTCAATATTCAGTCCGTCGAAGAATTTCTCGGCCTTCTCTTCCTCAGTCGGGATCAGGGTGGGGGCAAAGCGGCTCAGACGAATGAATTTTGCGTTGTATTCTTCCACCGTCATGGAGTCCTGAGTGAGGCGATTGAATTTGTCCCGCAGTTCTGATCGAGCGATGGCAGGAATGTACATCTCTTGGAAGAGTCTAGAGAACTCCTCCCAAGTGACTCGGTCTGGTCTGAGCCGTGTCTCCTCGGATAGCCACCAGTGATGAGCATTGTCCGTTAATTGCATTCGGACGGCAGTCATCCAGCGTTCTCGTGGAAGCTCCGCTGCTTCAAGTTGATGCCGTATGTTGGTGAGCCACTCGTGAACTTCTGTGGGCTCCTCTTTTCCAGAAAAAGTGCGGGGCTTCAGTTGGCGGAAGTCAGTGATTGAGCCTGTAGTTGGCCGTCGAGCTGGTAGGTTGGCCTGCTCCAGTGCAGTTACGATGCTGTCCCTTAAGAAGTTAGCTTCGCGACGCTGAGCCTCGTGTTGGACTTGTTGCTGTGCTTGCATCATCGCGTAGATCATCTAGAATATTTGCTGCCCGTCGATCGGCTGTCCTGGTGGGAACACGGGCATTGGTGGGACGAACTGCGGCGGAGGTGGAATGTCGTCGCGCCGGAATCGGGAGGTAGGTTGACCTGCCTGCTGGCTCTGTTGAGTTGTGGGGATTCCTCCGACTGGTGTCACGTCGTCGTCGTAGGTGACACCTGTAGCTTGTGGCGTTCCGACGGGAGTCTCGGTGCATTCTTGTGGGTCCATTTCCCTGTATCCAAAATACCCAATAAAAGGCGCACAGGAAACAAGGCAAGCTGCAAGTTCAAGTTAGTTCGAATACGATACAGATATCAAAAACGATTCAAGCAAGTGGATAAGATCCTAAAAACTTATTCTATCTTATTGCAGGCCTGTTCGGTCCCTAAGTTGAAACCGAACAATTTAGTCGTAGACCTGCATGGGCCACCACAAAATCCATGTCACGCCCCAGTCCCAAAATGACGAGGGACTGAGCACGTGAGCAATGGCCAGCAGCACGCACCGATGGACAACCCAATTTAATGGATCCATCAGGGCATGCTTAAGCTGTAGTCTAGCAATACTAAGTACAAGTCTCAGGTATTTCTAATCTCATCCCCAGAAAGTCACAGATTGAAAGCCAGAAATTTTGCAATGGAAATAAATACTGAAATCTCAAATAAGCTATCTCGGGAACAAATCCGAGAATTAGTCTGTTACATTTAAGAAAAGACAGGAATTTAAAATGCTGGAAATGGAAATACTGTATAACTGAAGCCGGTGCTCAAGAGAAGTCTTCGGCCACTATCTCGTCCTCAGTTCCGGGTTCTGCTCCAAGGAGTGCTCCTATACCGTACACCTCGGGGTAGTTCTCTGCGGCTACACCTGGGGACATAGTCCATTCCAGGTCCTCAGGGGACATAACAAGGTACAGAAAATACAAGGCAAAACATATGCAGTGCAGCAATAAAATAAACAGCAGGGTAAATATGTAAACCAGCTAGTGATATGCAAGTGAGAGTTTTAGTCATACTCAGGCTGAAACTACTACAGGATCAGTGTCTAAGAAACCATAGCAGTATTTTCTCGAAGAGCCAGAACTTGTGCCAAAGCTCTGTATCAGAGACTATGACACCTCCAGATAACATTATCTACATTATAATCAGCCTTGATATGGTAATACTCTTTCCACCCCATGAAATCTCACGTCACAGTTCCAGAATATATCAGGTACAAGTCACGCAAGTTTGAACTAATGCAATGAGTCAGGCTAGAATCTAAGCATGTAAACTGTAATGACATGAATATGTAACCTATACGGAATCACCAGGTATATCTCAGGCAATTCCGTCACATGAATAGTGTCAGGTGTCCTGGGTTGAGCAGTTAAACAAGTTACATAAGAAACTACCAGAAAATCAAGTAAAATACTATAATCAGAAATGTCTAAGAATTGGCAGGCTTTACTTGCCCACTGATGTATAACCAAGTCCAGGAAATATGTTGCAAGCTGCAAGTTTTGGCGAGGTACACTTGCCTGTGGTTCCGGCTATGTTCGCGGTTCTGACTTCGGCGGGAATTGTAGGCGGT